>PVIH01031524.1:0-10697 GCA_004025045.1 Sigmodon hispidus | reverse complement strand
TGGGTCAGGGGGACCATAGGACTGTCTGCTCCCTGCCCAGGGAGGGGATGGGGAGTTGCAGAGGAAAAAATGACCAGATGTGTTGGGAGGGGGAAGAGACCTTGAATAAGGATATACAGGGATGGAAAAAAAAATTCAGAGGGAAAGATGAACACAAAGAAAATATAGGTGTAGCAATCTTATTTGTATTTCTTCCCTTAATAAGCCATGCTTATCATTCTTATCCTCTGTATAGTTATTGTTAACTCTTCCACATTTTAAATTCTTTTTACTGTGTTTTTTTTTTTGATAAATACAAAATAAAGAAGGAAAAAAAAAAAAAAGAGTGAGTCAGGTGGTTCCTATAGTTGGAGTGGGATCTGAAGGGTCAGTCCAGGGTGTCTCTGATCCCAAGCTGTTCAGGGGTTGTGGTTTGCAGCTTGGGCATGCTTGGCTTTTTTTCTTGTTTGTTTGTTTAGAAAAAAGATTGTATTTATATAAATTAATATTTAGCTAATAAATAGCTTGCATTACAGTCACATTCTACATAACATGAGTTTACATAAAATGATAATATTAATCTAAATTTCAAGTAGTTTTCATACCAGTGGGTTAAACATTGAAGTTCCCCTCACTCTTGATCATTGATTTTAGATTATTTATAAGCTTATTGTCTACCAAATTATTACTAGTCCATACGTATTCTAACATTTTTCCATGTTTATATAGATTGGAGATGACAGCCAGAGGGCACACTAAATTATAGATAATATTTTCAAATACTGAAAATTATTTTGGAAACTACTGAAATACATTTTGTTTTTTTATTTTTTTGAAATAGGTTTGTAAATAAAAATGCTTTGTAGGAGTTTGATCACAATTCAAGTAAGATATTTTAAACACTAATACTTCGATTTATGTCTTCTTGTCACCACTCTATGACTTGGGTTTCTAATTGCAAATATGTCTCTAATGAACATAATACAAATGATATTGCAGCTAGATGACTTGCCGCAAAGATTAATATGCTTTCTTTTACTTGAAATTTATTCAGCCATTTACTCACTTATTTGTCCATACGCTCATTGCTAGACAGTAAAACATTAGTTAGTACAATCACAATTTTTCCCTATTTTTTTATTCGTATGTGTGCTGAAGACCTTATTACTAGAAAATCAAATGGTTTATGGACAAGTGTTAAACAAGACACAGAAAGAATTAAGAGTTTTTAAAAATGATGTTTTGTTATACCTCCTTGTTGATAACTTTATGCTCTGTGATTTGTGACATGGTGCACTGATAGTTTTGTGATAAGTAGATATTTATATGGGCTTAGTTTTTGTCTGATGGTGTAAATAGAAAGGAAATAAGAAGGTGTAACAGATGGGAAACATGTAATTTGCTTTTAATTAGTGTTATGTTCTCATATTTAGAATGCTTTTGGATCCTTCAATTATTTTGTAATATTATTAATTGATGTGTATTAGTTTATATATTTTATTTAGCTTCAAAAAATATATTTTCAGAAAATGACTCTTTGAGATAGACCATGTCTTGGGGAGAAAACATTTGACATGAAAAATTTTATTGATCCAGACTCAATTACAGAGGGTTAATAGCTAAACTTTCAGTTACTGTTTCATTTGTTTTACTCCTCGACTTGTTCTCATCATCATTTCTTATGTTTACAAATGGAAGTTAGTTGTCTACATTTCTATGCATAAATTCTAAAAATTTTCCAGATAAATTGAGTCTGTCACTTTCAATTTAAACCCGTGAATGACCTGCTGAAAAAAGAATCAATTACACATGAAGAAATATTAAATGGTATTACTGGTGGCAACATCTTTACTGCTTGTTAACAAATTTAGAAATTCATTTTTCAACTATACCTATTTATAACTGTGATCCACTTCTGTGTACTTCGCTTTGTTCAACTATATATATGTGACTGGTGATTATTTCATTTAATCTAGAGTTATTTTGAAAATAAATAATCTACTGATTTAAAAGCATTGTCAAAAATGTATTTTATATATAAGCAGCAGAAAAAAAGAGAGTCAAATAATGCTTTTTTTTTTGTCCTACAACAGCCACTAAACTTAGAGTACATGCATTGCTGGGAAACTTGCTGGCTATTGGGGAATCCATATTTATCTCATAATTTAAAAATTTTCTCAATTATGCAAGTATATGACAAAAGAAAATCATTTAAAGATGGATTAGATTCATCAGACTTATTCATATTTTTACTTTGTATGTGAGAGTGTTTTGCCTACATGGATGCATAAAAACCAAATGTATACTTTGTGTCCCTTGATATCAGGAGAGAGTTTGATTTTAGATAATCTATATTAGGTGTTAAAATGATTATGAATATCCATCTGGGTGCTATAAACCAAACCCAGATGCTCTGCAAGAATATCAAATACTCTTTACCCCTGAAACATCTCTGTAACCCTCAAATATGCAGTTTTACCTACAGAAGGTGTATATATATATATATATATATATATATATATATATAAAATTTGTATATATATATACAAAAAATTTAAAACAAGTATTTTATTAGATGCTAAGATCATGACTGATGAAATTCCAGTCAGATCACTATGGAATAATTCTGATTTATTTGAAACTAATGAAAGTAACACAGTTATCCAGGTGGTATTAGGACAATGTATGTAGTTTAAGAAAGTTTCATTCACAAATGACAGATATGTTGCTTTGGAGCATTAATAACATAACTCTGTTAGAATTAGAATGTGAGGTTGAAGTTTTTGGGGAAAGCTTCTGGTGTTCAAGGCTGAAATTGCATGACATTTTCTTTCTTGTATCTGTTGACTGAATCTGTTTCACTATTTTTAAAACATAGTACTGACATTAGAGATCAGTGTGGCAATGCTATGATGATAAGCACAAATAGTACCACTCAGCATTGATCTCACTGGGGATTATACCTTCTTCCCCAGATTATGCACACACACACAAACACACACACACACACACACACACACACACTGATAACAACATTAATTGTACAGCAAAAAACAATAATAGAAATATTGTTTCAACTATGGTATTTAAGAGTTTGGTTTCTGTGTGATACTAAACAAGTTTTTATTAGATATCATTCATTAGACATCTAAACAAGCAAAATTTTGTCCCTAAATTTTAATTGTCATTCAATGTAATTAATACTAGGCACTGAATGTTCTAGGCAAATGTTTTATCACTGAACTCCATCCTCAGTGATAGCCTCTATCTGTTTGTCAATTTAGGGTCCTGCTTTTACTTGTTTTACGTTTCTCGCCTCCTCTCTCTTTTTATATTTAGATATGGTCTCACTAAGTTGACTAGGTTGTATTTGAAATTATGGTCTAGCCTGTACTCTATCTTAGGATGAGGGAGAGTTTAATGTATTTTATGTAATTTTATTTAATGTAGTTTATGGGGATCATAAACATTCAATCCAAAATAACTTACTCCATGCTCTGCTTTTGTGTACTTTATGAACTAATTTATAAGTTCACTCTAATTTATACTTTAGAAACAAGCATCTTCCTATATTAGAAATAAAAATTTGAAAACATGGTAAAATATTTAACATCCATATAAAATGGTAACACTATAAAACTGAGATGGGGTATTTAAACTGACAACATTTTTTTCCTTCTTTTTTTATTATTATGAATAAAGAAGTCACATTTTCTATCCTTGTATATCCTTATTCAAGGTCCCTTCCCCCTACCACCACATCAAGTCTTCTTTCTCTCTTCTCCACATCTCCCCATCCCCGCCATAGGCAGGCAGTCCCAAGGTCCCATGGTCCCAATATTGCTTAGTTCAGCATCCACTCCTAGCAAATCCAGTATTCGCACCCCAACATCAAGAGTGAGTCAGGTCTTCCTCTAGGGGGAGAGGGATCCAAGGAGTCAGTCCAAGGTGTTTCTGATCCTAAGCTGTACAGTGGTTGTGGTTTGCAGCTTGAAACTGACAACATTTATATTACATGAAATGATGAAGAATACTACTTTGACAATCTTAATGAAATACTTAAAAAGTGTTCTTACATTTGAGTTTCTATGTGTGCTTTGGATTATATAGCATGTATACAAAATCAGCTCTCCATTACAAACATGTAGTGCATTCTATACATATATGTTTGAATTTTGCATGTTGAGGCATTTAACTAAACTTTGTTTCAATGACGCTCTTGCTATTTCTATACATCACTTATTAAATATTAATTAAGAGTTTGAAAAGTGTAGTATCTAACTCTTAAACCTTACTAGTCAAAAGTTCTAACAAGAAGTGTGCTGATTAGAATACAATTTCAATATGGAGAAACTTATTGGCTGGTTTCTTCTGTATTTCCCCTAACAGTTATCTTCATAAATTTTAGTAGCTGTCTTCTTTTTCATATAATTTGTTCACTGTGGCAGAAACCCAGAGAGTTTCCATGAAATATGTGCATAACCTGTTACCTTATGCTTATTTCTCAAAAGTGTTAGTCCATGTATCCTATACAAATAAGCTCTTGTCATTTTATTTTCTGCAGTAAATCTAATAATATGATTAGAGTTTCTCAGATAATCTTCCATCTCAAGGTTTCATTCATTTCCGATTCATTGTGTCTATTATTAAACCCAGCTGTTGATGTTTTTGAACAAAGTGATTTCTGAATTAACTCTACATTGTGTTCTATAATAACCCTACTTCAGTATTGCCATCAGTTGCTCCCAATTTACTTTTAGATAATTAAAGCCTCTCTTTATTTCTATCCCAGTCATCTGTTTTATTTCCCTGAACACAAGGATGTGATTTCATTCCTGTTGCTCCAGGGGTCTAAAGTTGATAATCATTTCTCTACATCTGCCCTCATGGTGTATTCTTGCAATATACATCCCTATATCCATACCCTTCAGATTCTCATTAGCATTCACTTTCCAACTGATGTATTATGTTTTTGCCACAAGCCATTTCTCGTATTTTTTTTTCCTATAAAGTCAGTACCTTTGCATGAGAATTGTCCTAATCTTCCTCGCATATTAGATATTTTCCATATTCTGACTTGTTTATGATGATTATTTACATATGAATGCATCTGCTTTGGAATTGGTGACATCTATAACTGAAATATAAAAACAGATTTATTTCCCAATAGCTAACAAAGCAATTTACAAGTTGTTGTAGAAAGACAAATTTAGGTCATCCTGCCGTCTATGCTTATTCATTTCTATTTTATTTTATGAATATAAACTTTAGACCTATAATAAATTATGAATTATTTTTAATAACAACATAGATGAAGTTTTTATTTTACTTTTACTATTCAATATGGAGATTTATTTTAGATTCCCATACTACCTAAGATTATACATATGTATTTGAATATATACTTACAGGAATGCACATCAAATTTTATTATTTGTTAGTATATTTTATGTTCTATATAATTTGTATTCATAGTCCCACACTACATGATTCTTTACCAGATGCCTACCTATGAAGAATAAAATCAGAAATTAAAATTTTTGAAAACTCTGTTAAAATTCTAAGGTTTTGTCTCTGAAACAGAACTGTTTTGCTTGGTACAATACCTTTCATGTTATAAATTTTTTGAAAGCTAATATTTTGTAAGATAACCAATTATCTTTGAATTGTTAAATCATAATTTTATTAAATAAGTTTTGGAAAAGAGTTGTTGCTGGCAGATAATTTTTTACAAAATGTAATTCACTTGATTTTCATGTATTTATTACAAATAACTTTTTTCTCTTGCTTGATTGCCCTTTTAAGTAAGATATAACAATTATAAAGAAAAATTTAAATTCCCATGGGAAAAATGCTCCTTTTGAGATTGTATATAAAGTTCACCCTACAGTAATATACAAATCTTCAGTGTTCAGTCTTAGAGGCACCCAGATCACTATAATTCCTCACAGTCTTCAAAATGCAAACATGTATCCTGTACCACAATGTCTTTAAAAAAGTCACTCACAGTGATTTGCTATTCAAAAGTACAAGATTTGTTAAAACATTCTGGTAGTATCTACTTTGTAGAATTAGATTTTCAGTAAATTCAGATTTTCCTCTCACCTGCCAATTTTTCCTACACATGTGAATGAAATATATCAGAAGTACCTCTATTACTCTCACATTCTGAGAATGCATTTTTATTTCACAACACTGAAAACACACAAAATAATTTCTTAAGATTTCAGGGTTCCTTTCAACAGCTAGGAGGAGGTTAAGGTAGCAGGAGAACTATTTCTGCCTTTGTAATTTCAAGCTGAAAGGAATATGAGTTGTGAAAAGAATTTGTGTGTTGGCATTTGCTATCTAGATGCTTTAATGTAAATCACTGGAGTGCTAAAGCATGTCTTATGCTGCAAGCATCTGAACTCTTTAGTATATAAAATTAAACTTAGTTTTTATAGCCACCATGAAAACATTTCTTGCTCAGTATGCAAACTATATTTTTTGTTTCCATTTTGTTCAAAATGCAAACATGCCAAAAAGTTACTCTTAGAAGAAAACTATCTAGATTTGCCTAAATGTAAATCAAGATCCTGAATATAGAAAGCAGTATTATAATCTTCAGGAACGGAATAAAAGATATTTATAAACCATTACGTTCTTCAGAGGTACATGTGTCAGTTCTCCCAAGTGTTTGAGTTTTTCTATTTGGATACTTAGATTTTTGAATGTCTCCAATACTGTCCATGTTCTCAAGTCTCTACAGAAGCAGGAATTAAGTTGATGATTTAACAGGCACATGCTCTTAATTAAGCTTCAACAACACTGTCCCAAACATGATTTGGAGTTCAAATTTATATATATATATATATATATATATATATATATATATATATATATTCATGTTTGACCACTTCTCTGAGCAGTGAATTAGGTTAAAATGTTTTCTGTCCTCTTCTGTAAACATCAGTGAAAAATGTCAACTTTGAACCACAGCACAATGTTTGTTTGTGTGTTTTTTTGCTTTACACACGAGGCTTTGCTTTTCATTTATTTCTCACTAAGAGGCAGCGCTTTGTTAATACGGCTGTGTACAATTTTCTGACAAGTGCTGAACCTATGTGAACAAAAAATGGTTCTTATTTATGATGTGTCAAATTACTGTTCTGAGAGTAGACCTTTTAGGTTGCATTCAGCCTTTAATTTGACTGAATTTAAATGGCATAAAATGCCTTTTAGTTGGGCCTTGGCTGGCATATTATATATCTCATTTCAATGAAAAACATTCACATGCAAATATGGTTTGTTTGGAGTGAGGACAAATGCAACTATCATGACTGATGAAGGCTTTTGATCACAGTTCTACAAACTGAAACCTTGAAAAAGAAGAGGCTATTTGGACAGGCATCTGCAAGCCCATGAATTATTTAGTTTACATTATTCATAAACCTCTTTGAAGAGGAAGTCTTATGAGGTTTTAAGAAGGAGAAATCATAGTTGTGTTGCCAACTTCAGTGTAGTCTGTAAGTGCTGCCTGCACAGGAACACTTGCTTTAAATGTTAAGTACTCCCAGCCTGGGAAGTGTGTCATATCCCTGTGCCAGCAAGTATATCCCAAAGCTCCTAGAAACTTGAATCGAATTTCCCATCTACTTCTTTCTTCTTTCAGAATGTGCTGTCCTGCATGGCAAAGTAAAATAACATAATATGAAGTGTTCACTGAGGATAAATGGAGATATGTAGACAATACCTACAGACTAAACAGTTGCTATCCCAACTTTATAGCAGAACAAGCCAAACGCATGACATCACCCAATCCCAGGACTCTCTATTCTCTGTACCTTTGCAGTTAACTTAAATTCAGAAAGATTTCTATAATCTAAGTTCTCCAATGAGTATTTCTAACTCCTAAGAAGGGATTTTTCCAAAAATGTAAATCCCTGCCAGACACGCAGATCTGGTTTTGCACTCAAATTGTTTTCTTTTCAAGGGTGGAAATGCAAATAAGATTGCTACACATATATTTTCTTTGTGTTCAGCTTTCCCTCTGAATTTTTTTTCCATCCCTGTATATCCTTATTGAAGGTCTCTTCCCCCTCACACCCCATCTGATCATTTTTCTTCTCTGCTTATGATTATTATCCTCTGTATAGTTATTGTTAACTCTTCGGCATTTTTTTTAAATTCTTCTTACTTTTTTTTTTTGATAAATACAAAATAAAAAAAAAAGGTAAAAAAATCAACTCATAGCAAGGACAATATACTGCATTCATCAAACAATAAAGGTGTCCCTGACTGTCCCATGAAAAAAAAAATTGTTTTCTTTTTCAGCTGATAAATTTTCTGATAATGGGACTTAAGTTCAGTATCTCTAAACATATCATTGTTCCTGCATTTCATAGTGCATGTCAATAAGCTATTAAACTAACTTTGCTCTAAAATAGTATCCCTTATATTAAACAGTGTCTTGTACTATATCCAGTATAGATAATATGCTATTAATTTCAGAATCCTTTATGTACATCCTTATTCCAACCACTATGAAAAACCCACTTCTAGATTTAAGTAAATATTTCTTGCATACAAATTTTTCATTGTCTTTTGGCTTGAACAGTGAATGACTCAGGCTCAAACCTGGTTTTCAAGGAGTGGGTTGAGATGCTCAATTATATTTTATTCATTTGAACTTCTAAGCAATAATCTAAACTTTAAAATTAATGAACAGTTGCAATCTATGCTGATGAATGGCTTCCTCTGCCCTCTGGTTTTAACAGTGTGATATTAGTCTCACAATGCTGGAAAGGAAGTTAGACAAGATAATCTTTAGAAATATCTTGTAGTTTTAGGTTTCGATGACTCTACAAAATCATCTCAGATGGCAATTTTTTCCTTTTTTAAAATTATGAATAAAATCTCATTTTTTATGTATGTATCTATCCCCTTGTTCAAACTCCCTTCCCCATCCCGATGGCATTTTTAGTTTAAAATAAAATTCAAATACAAACAACCAGAGTAAGTTAGGCCCCAGTTTGACTGTTCAAAAATTCTGAGAACTGATTATGTCTTTTTGTTTTCTTCCTGAAATATATTATTCAATCCACTGGAACTCCACATGTATTTATGATACATAAAGTACTTAATAAAATTACAAAGAATGGCACTGGGGCACAGATTTTTTTCTGTTATAGATCTATTATTTATTCATAAGTCTATGAAACAAACCTTGGCTACTTGAAAGCAACAAGTATGTGCAAAAGGAATTTCCTTTCTAAAATAGACATGGAAGTTTTAAGAACTTTCTTGACCTCTTCTCAGTACCATGGTGATAAATTGTTTTAGGAGTTCTCCTGTCTCAATTTCTACATATATAATTTGGATATGGTAGTTTCTGAACTCAGTGTTCATATGAATCCTAACACAATCATTGGCATCATAGAAAAAAATTTAAAGCATTAAATTTTCTATTTACCTGTGGAATTTTTAAATATTATTGTTATACACTCTAGGATGTAAAAATTATCTCTCAAGAAAGCCTGGTTATTTTAAGAATTTAATTTCTACTTAACTAGTAAAGTTATTAGTTATTATGGCTTTGTTATCATTTGAATGCAGGTTCTAGATTATGCAGAGTAATCATCATGTAATGGCCTAAAAAAGTAAAGCAAAACATATTATTAATATCATTCTGTTTACAAACTAACCCTCCAAGTAGGATGAAACAGCTTAATAGTAGCAACAATACTAAAACAAGAAAAGAAGCAAAAGTATAATAATACATTATAGAAGAATATATTTATGTATCAGGCTTATCTAGAAAATCATCTGTGTTGTAAACTTAAGTTCTGTATATAGTATACAAAATAAATATAAAGGTTTTCTTAGTTTAAAGCAGAACCTAATTAACTCACAAGTCCAGTAGGATATATAATCTCCCATGTATGTGGCAGTAAGATGTCCTGGGGATATGAGAACACACAATTTGCCTCTTTATAATTTACTTGTATTGATCAAATAATGCCTTGTGCTTTTCTTTAGCGATGAAGTCCATTCCAAATAGCTTCTAAACTTTGATTTCAAGTTACCTGAATGTAATATAAACATACAATTTGAGATACTTGTTCTTACAAAGAAATCTTGATTTCTTTGTGTTCATAATTGTTTTGTATTACTTTTATTCCAAATAATTTGTACCATTCTAGAGATGAAAAACTTCCTATTACAAGCTTAGTCAAGATATTTGTAACCTAATTTGCTTCCATATATAAATGCTGCATTCTTATTAATTACATTGTAGTCTTGCTATTTGCAATTATAAGAGCTTTTAGCTGTTTCTGCAAACTCCTGTGTAGTTCTGTAATGTACTTGCAGTAATGGACACTATTTGAAATAACTTCTACTTAGACATTTCACCTGAATTAATGAGAAAGTACCAAAGACATTTTCTACAAAGTTGGTACACAGAAGGTTTAATTTTGGGTTTTCTGAAAGGGATTTCTGAAGGCTGTGCTCCATTTTATTTCTTTTTTTTTTCAGTATTTTTTTTCCTTCTTTATTTTGTATTTATCAAAAAAAAACAGTAAAAAGAATTTAAAATGCAGAAGAGTTAACAATAACTATACAGAGGATAAGAATCATAAGCATGGCTTATCAAGGGTAGAAATACAAATAAGATTGCTACACATATATTTTCTTTGTGTTCAGCTTTCCCTATATATCCTTATTCAAGGTCTCTT
>PVIH01031523.1:0-10697 GCA_004025045.1 Sigmodon hispidus | reverse complement strand
TAGGAGCTCTGGACTTGCAGGAAGCCTGTGAACCAGTTTTATGGATTTGGGCTGTTTTCTGTCTCTCAGCTACTGGATCAGACAGCTACATGCTCCTGACAGAAGCCCTGGAGCTTAGTTCCTTCACTAGCTTTTCAACCTTTTGGGGCCCTAAGAACAATGCCCCAATGTCAGCTTGAATCAGTAAAGAGAATCTATTATGCCCTGGTACACTCCCAAACCCCTAGAAGGTTGAAATGCTAACTTAAAAGGAAACCTGGCATAGAAGAAAAATCTTTTTGTTAAGCCAAAGGTCCCTACAGCCTAGAGTTGGCTTTACAAGTCAGGTCCCATTTGCTTTTTTGAGACCTTGCAGATCAGTTTGGGCCTGCAGGGGTGGGGCACAGGACCATCTTCCAGATATACTACTGCTATGGGCATATTGCCAGAGTATCATGATTGAGACAGTACCCAAAAAGAAAATGGGGAATGAAGGACCCTGGGTTCTAGGGCTTGACCCAGGCATTCAGTTCAGGTATTCAGCAGAGCACCTCCCCCACGAGAACAAGGAACCAAAAGTCTAAAAGTCTGTCCCAGGAAACAGAGTGACCCAGCCCAGATAGACATAATCAACTCAGATAGGACATAATGGTCTGGCAGAACCTGTGACTAAAATACCAGAAGTTCCAAGCAGAATAGCGGTTACCAACACCCAGTTGTAAAAGCCTCCTGACCAGCTGGTCTTAAGGCAACCCCTTGACCACTGTGACCAATCTTACGATGTGTTGCCCCTGTTGCTATGTTGATTTTATGGTCTTGCCTTTAAAAGAGATATGTGATTGCCACTCGCTGGCAACTCTCTTGCTTCCTGAGGCAGGGAGGTGTGATGGCCAGCCCCGCTTCCAGGACAGAAAACATAACGAACACTAATGGGTCTCTCTTCCTTGTCCCATCACCCAGTCTCCATTGGGAATGTAACACTGGGCTCACCCCATGTGTCTCAGTTGCTAGCTTTAATCAGTCTAGAGATTTCTCTGTTCTTGTCCAAATTTACCCCAGGTTAGTCTACTATGCTGCTGAAGAATTCGAGGAGCATTTCATAGGCAGAACTCATTTCCCCAGGGAGCCTATCAGTCTGACTCTAACTGTACTATTAGGAGCAGGAATCCTAGCAGGGATGGGGACAGGGACTGCGGCCTTAATGGAAGGACATAGGCAGCTAGGAGTACTGGAGGCGGCAATGCAACAGGATCTTCGGGCTTATTGTTCTTGAAAGAAGGAGGTCTATGTGCCGCCCTAAAGGAAAACTGTTGTTTCTACAGAGACCATACGGGTGCAGTTAGAGAATCAATGACAAAGCTTAGGGAAAGGTTAGATGCCAGGGAAAGAGCTTGCGAGGCCCCAAAGCTGGTTTGAGGGTTGGTACAATTGATCCCCGTGGCTGACCATGTTATTGTCAGCATTCACCGGACCACTCATTGTGTTAATTCTTGATTGGGCCTTGTGTCCTCAACCGAATCTCACCTTTTTTAAGATCTCAGGTGAATGGAGTTAAGATGATGGTCCTGAGACAACTGTAACAGCCGATATATAACGACGACCTATAGGATTAAAGGTCTGCCCAAGAAAGAGGAGGGAATGAAAGGCCATTGTAAGAGAAACAAAGGAGACTTCACCTCCCCACCAGCTCTGCTATTTGTAGAAAAATATTGCACCCGGCTCCCACGCCCTATAGGAGGAAGTTAGCCCGCCATGCTTTCATGCTTAAAATACCTGATGCCTAAGGTAACTCGGAATTCTTTTACCCACCTGGATTCCAAGAAAAATCCAAAAGACACCTGGCCTGACCAGATGACTTCACCTTGGAAGACCCTGTTCCCCCGCCCAGGTAAAACTGCCCTAGAAAAGGCCTGCGAGCCTTAGACTTGAGGTCACTAGCCTCATATCCTGCTGGTGACCCGCGAGCTCATGCTTAATAAAGCTTCTGTGTGACATGATATCGGAGTGAAGCTCTCTGTTTGGGGATGCTGACTCTAACACTATGAGTGCTGGCAACATCTCTCTTAATGCAGTTTGTAAGCAAACATGAGTATTGACACTGAAGAGAAAAGCACATGTGTTCAAAGGAGGTGAGGAAGCAACATGTCTCTTAATGCTTTGTATAAGAAATTGTTTGTAATGATGCTGGAGAGAAAAATGCATGTGTTCAAAGGAGGAGAGAAAGCAACATCTCTCTTATTGCTCTGTGTAAGAAAATATGTATTGACACTGAACATAAAATACATGTGTTCAAACGAGGAGAGGAGGCAACATCTCTTTTTATGCATTGTGTAAGAAGAGTTGTGTATTAACGCTGAAGAGAAAAACACATGTCTTCAAAGGAGGAGAGGAAGCATCATCTCCCTTATTGCTCTAGGTAGCAAAACGTGACTATTGACGCTGAAGAAAAAACCACATCTGTTCAAACAATAGAGGAAGCAACATCTCTATTAATCCTCTGAGGAAGAATATGTGTGTTTTCCCACTGAGGTGAAAAACACATGTGTTCAAATGAGGCCAGAAGAGGGCGTGGTCAGCCGTTATGGGCATGGTCAGAGATGTTGCTTTCTCTTCTCGTTTGAACACATGCATTTTTCTCTTCAGCATCATTACAAATATTTTCTTACACACAGCATTAAGAGAAATGTTGCTTCCTCTCCTCTGTGAACACATGTGTTTTTCTCTTCAGCGTCAATACTCACGTTTGCTTCAAAGAGCATTAAGAGAGATGTTGCTTCCACTCCTCTTTTGAATACATTTGTTTTTCTCGTCAGTGTCCATACACATGTTTACTTACACAGAGCATTAAGAAAGATGCTGATCCTTCTCCTTGTTTAAACACAGGTGTTTTTATCTTCAGTGCCCATACACATGTTTTCTTAAACAGAGCATTAAGAGAGATGTTGCTTCATTGCTTCATTTGAACACATGTGTTTTTCTCTTCTGCTTTAATACACAATCTCTTACACAGAGCATTTAGAGAGATGTTGCTTCCTCTCCTTGTTTAAACACATGTGTTTTTATCTTCCTTGTCGATACACATATTTTCTTACACAGAACATTGAGAAACATATTACTTCCTATACTCTCCACTTTGTCGCTCCACGCCCACATTGATTGGCCACACCCCCTTTGAATTACCATGCCCACAGCAAGCCACGCCCACTTGGACTGACCATGGCCACTTGAATGATCAATGCCACACTGGATCATAGCCACTTTGTCTGACCATGCCCACACCAAGACTGGCTTACTTTGACTGAATAAGACCACTTTCACTGGCCACAGACATTTTGACTGACCGCGGCGACTACATGCCACGCACACATTGACTGACCACGCTCACACTAGGCCACGAATACTTTAATTAAACAAGCCCACTTTGGCCAAGTCCAGTTTGACTGACCATGCGCACACAATACCACACCCACTTTGACCAGCCAGGGCAACTTTGACTGGCCAAACCCACTTTGACTGAACTCGCTCTCTTTGAATGTCCACGTCCACTTTAACCATGGCCACAACATGCCACGCATTCTTTGATTGACCACACCCATATTGTCGGAACACACCCACACCAAACCACACCCACTTTTCCTGGCCATGGCCACTATGAATGATCACACAACACAATACCACGCCTACTTTGACTGGCCACGCCAACATTGACTGGCCACAAACACTTTGACTGTCCATGCCCACACAATACCATGAACATTTAGACTGACCATGCTCAAGTGACCGAACACACCCACTTTGACTGGCCATGCCCATGTTGGCTGGCCACGGCCACTTTGACTGAACTCGCAAACTTTGACTGTCCAGGGCCACTTTGACCACTGCCACAACATGCCACACATCCTTTGATTGAACACACCCATATTGACTGACCATGCCCCCACAAAACTATACCAACATTTACTAGCCATGGCCACTATGAATGACCACACCCATACAATACCACGCCCACTTTGACCGACCCCTCCAACTTTGACTGGCCATGAACACTTTGACTGAAACGCCCACACAATAACATGCACACTTGACTGACCACGCAATCATTGACTGGCCATGCCCACTTAGACTGAACTCGCCCACATTGACTGTCCACAGCCACTTTGACCAAGGCCAAAACATGCCATGCTTTCTTTGATTGACCACACCCAATTTGCCTGATCATGCCCACACCAAACAACACCCACTTTTACTGGCCACGGCCACTATGACTGACCATGCGCACACAACACCATGCCCACTTTGACCAGCCACATCATTTTTTACTGGCCATGACCACTTCGACTGACCACGCACACACAATACCATGCACATTTGACCAACCACACACAAGTGACCGAACCCGACAATTTTGACTGGCCACGCCCACTTTGACCAGCCACACCCACACCACAACATGCCACTATGACTGTCCACGGCCACTATAAATGATACAACAACAAGAGGCCACACCCACTTTGACTGATCACGACAACACCAGGCCACAACCACTTTAATTGACCCAGCCCATTTCTACTGGCCATACACACTTTGACTGACCAAGGTTACAACAGGTCACAGCCACTATGTATGACCACGTCCACACAAAGACACGCTTACTTTAACTATACATGGCCACTGTGCCTGCATATGGACACTTTGGGTGACCATGGTCACAACATGCCATGCCTACATTGACTGACTATGCTCACACCCTGCCATGACCACATTAATTAAACAAGTCCACTATGACTGACCACATCCACTTGACTGTCCACACACACTTTTCTTGTCCACAACCATTTGACAGATAACACCAACTTTGAAGCAACACACCCACATGAACCACTCCAACTTTGACTGAACACACGCCCTTAGACTGACCATGCACATAATGGCAGACTACACCCTCTTCTGGCCTCATCTGAACACATGAATTTTTCAATTCAGCAGGAAAAGACACTTTTTCTTCCACAAAGCATTAATAGAGATATTGTTTCCTCTATCGTTTGAACAGATGTGTTTTTTCTTCAATATCAATAGTCATTTTTTGCTACCCAGAGCATTAAGGGAGATGGTGCTTCTTCTCCTTTGAACAAATGTGGTTTTCTCTTCAGCGTTAATACACAACTTTTCTTAAACAGAGCATAAAAAGAGATGTTGCTTCCTCTCCTCATTTGAACACATGTATTTTATTTTCAATGTTAATACACATGTTTTCTTATTAAGAGCAATAGGAGAGATGTTGCTTCCTCTCCTCCTTTGAACATGTGTTTTTCTCTTCATCGACAATACTCACATTTGCTTTCAAAGCATTAAGAGAGATGTTACCTCCACTCACAGTTTGCACATGTCTTTTTCTCTTCAGCGTCAATACACACGTTTTTTTTACACAGAGCATTAAGAGAGATGTTGCCTCCTCTCCTCGTTTGAACACATGTGTTTTTCTCTTCAGCGTCAATACTCACATTTCTTACACAGAACAATAAGAGAGATGTTGAGTCCTCTGCTTGTTTAAACACATGTTCCTTTGTCTTCAGTGTCTATACACGTTTTCTTACACAGAGCATTCAGAGGGATGTTGCCTCCTCTCCTCGTTTGACCACATGTGTTTTTGTCTTCAGCGTCTATGTATGTTTTCTTACATAGAGCATTAAGAGAGATGTTGCTTCCTTTCCTTGTTTGAACACATATGTTTTTGTCTTCAGCGTCCAAATACACGTTTTCTTACACAGAGCATTGAGAGAGATGTTGAGCCCTCTCCTTGTTTAAACAAAGGTGTTTTTTATCTTCAGCGCCCATACACATGTTTTCTTAAACAGAGCCTTAAGAGAGGTGTTGCTTTCTCTCCTTAATCTGACACATGTTTTTTTCTCCTAAACATCAATACACATGTTTTCTTACACAGAGCATTAAGAGAGATGATGCTTTCTGTCCTCGTTTGATCACATATGTTTTTTTCTTCAGCGTCCAAACACAAACTTATTTACCTTAGCATTAAGAGAGATGTTGCTTCATTGCTTTGTTTGAACACATGTGTTTTTCTCTTCTGCATCAATACATGCTCTCTTTCTTACACTGAGCATTTAGAGAGATGTTGCTTCCTCTCCTTTTTTAAACACATGTGTTTTTATCTTCAGTGTTGATACACACATTTTCTTACACAGAACATTAAGAAACATGTTACTTCCTATTCTCTCCACTTTGTTGGGCTACATCCACTTTGATTGGTCACACCCTCTTTGACTTACCACTCCCACAACAAGCCACACCCACTTTGAATCGTGACGGCCACTTTGAGTGACCAAGGCCACACCGGATCATTGTCACTTTTTCTGACCATGCCCACACCAAGCCATGCTTACTTTGACTGAATAAGGCCACTTTGACTGGACATGGACATTTTGACTGAACACGGTGACATCATGACACGCACACATTGACAGACTATGCTCACACCAGGGCACAAATACTTTAATTAAACAAGCCTACTTTGGCCAACTCCAGTTTGACTGACCATGCACACACAATACCACATGCACTTTGACCGGCCAGGGCAAATTTGCCTGGCAATGCCAACTTTGACAGAACTCACCAACTTTGAATGTCCACGGCCACTTTGACCATGGCCACAACATGCACGCATTCTTATATTGACCAAACCCATATTGACTGACCATGCCCACACCAAACCATGCCCACTTTTACTGCCCACGGCCACTTATGAATGACCATGCCCACACCATACCACGCCCACTTTGACCAGACACGTCAACTTTGACTGGTCACGAACAATTTGACTGACCACGCCCACACAGTAATATGCACACTTTGACCTACCAGGCAAACTTTGACAGGTCATGCCCACTTTGACTGAAATCGCCAACAATGACTGTCCACAGCCACTTTAACCACGGCCAAAACATGACACGCTTTCATTGATTGACCACACCCAATTTGACTGACCATGCCCACTTCAAACCATGCCCACTTTTACTGGCCACAGCCACTATGAAGGACCATGCACACACAACACCATGCCCACTTTGACCAGCCATGCCAACTTTGACTGGGCATCACCACTTTGACTGACCACACATATAATACCATGCACATTTGACCGACCACACACAAGTGACATATCACACCCACTTTGACTGTCTACGGCCACTATAAATGATACGACCACAAGAGGCCACACTCACTTTGACTGATCACTACCACACCAGGCCACAACGACTTTAATTGACCCAGCCCATTTCCACTGGCCATGCACACTTTCACTGACCACTGCTATAATAGGTCACAGCCACTTTGTCTGACAAGGCCCACACCAAGACACGCTTACTTTAACTATACACGTCCACTGTTACTGGACATGCACACTTTGACTGACCATGGCTACAACATGCCATGCCCACATTGACTGAATACGTTCACACTTGGCCAAGACCACTTTAATTAAACAAGTCCACTATGACTGGCCACATACAGATTGACTGTCCACACACACTTTTCATGTCCGCAAGCATTTGACAGAGCACACCAACTTTGAAGCATGACGCCCACACAAAGCCACACCAACTTTGACTGAACACACCCACTTAGACAGACCATGCCCACAATGACGGACCACACTCTTTTCTGGCCTCATTTGAACACATGTGTTTTTCACGTCAGCGGGAAAAGACACTTTTTCTTCCACAGAGCATTAATAGAGATGTTGCTTCCTCTATCATTTGAACAGAAGTGTTATTTTCTTCAACATCAATAGTCACGTTTTGCTACCCAGAGCATTAAGGAGATGGTGCTTCCTCTCTTCCTTTGAACACATGAGTTTTTCTCTTCAGTGTTAATACACAACTTTTCTTACACAGAGCATAAAAAGAGATGTTGCTTCCTCTCCTCTTTTGAATACATGTATTTTATTTTTAATGTCAATACACATGTTTTCTTATACAGAGTAATAAGAGAGATGTTGCTTTCTCTCCTCGTTTGAACACATGTATCTTTCTCTTCAGCATCAGTACAAACATTTTCTTACACACAGCATAAAGAGAGATGTTGCTTCCTCTCCTCCTTTGAACACATGTGTTTTTCTCTTCAGTGTCAATACTCATGTTTCCTTACACAGAGCATAAAGAGAGATGTTGTTCTTCTCCTTGTTTAAACACATGTGTTTTTATCTTCAGTGCCCATACACATGTTTTCTTACACAGAGCATTAAGAGAGATGTTGCTTTCTCTCCTCATTTGAACACATATGCTTTTTTCTTCACCGTCCATACACACACTTACTTATACAGAGCATTAAGAGTGTTGTTGCTTCCTTGCTTCATTTGAACACATGTGATATTCTCTTCAGCATCGACACACACATTTTCTTATACAGAGAATTAAGAAACCTGTTCATTCCTATACTCTCCACTTTGATGAGCCATGCCCACTTTGATTGGCCACACTCAGTTTTACTTAACACACCCAGACCTAGCCATGACTACTTTGACTAGCCACAGCCACTTTTAATGACCACTGCAACACTGAGACACGGTCAATTTTTCTGACCATGCCCAAACCAAGCCACGCTTATTTTGAATGAATGAGGCCACTTTGACTGGTCACAGACACTTTGATTGACCACTGCCACAACATGCCACTTACAAATTGACTGACCTTGCTCACACCAGGCCTTGAATACTTTAATTAAACCAGCCCACTTTGGCCACGTCCAGTCTGACTGACCATGCCCACACAATACCATGACCACTTTGGCTGACCACGCCAACTTTGACTGGCCACAACCACTTTGAATGACCACACCCACACAATACCACACACTCTTTGACCGACCATGCACAAGTGATCAAACATGCACACTTTGGCCACGGACACTTTGAATGACCACGGACCACAACAGGCTACACACACTTTGATTGATCATGCCCACACCAAGCAAAACCACTTTAATTGACCAAGCTCATTTCAACTGGCCATGCACACTTAGACTGACCACAGCTACATCAGGCCACAGCCAATTTGTCTGAACATGCCCACTCCAAGCCATGCTTACTTTGACGGCTCACGGCCACTGTAACTGGCAAAGGGCAATTTGACTGACCATGGCCACAAGATCCTACGCCCACATTGAATGAATATGCTCACACCAGGCCACTAATACTTTAATTAAATAAGCCACTATGACTGGCCACACACATTTTTCATGTGCACGAACACTTTGATAGAGCACACCCACTTTGATGCACCACACCCACATCAAGCCACTCCACATTTGACTGAACATACCCACAATGGCTGACCATGCCTTCTTCTGGTCTCATTTGAATACATGTGTTTTTCACTTCAGCGGGAAATCACACGTTTTCTTCCATAGAGCATTAATAGAGATGTTGCTTCCTCTATCTTTTGAACAGATGTGTTTTTTCTTCAATGTCAATAGTCACGTTTTGTGACCCAGAGCCTTAAGGGAGATAGTGCTTCCTCTCCTCCTTTGAACACATGTGCTTTTCTCTACAGCATTAATACACAACTTTTCTTAAAAAGAGCATAAAAAAGGATGTTGTTTCCTCTCCTCGTATGAACACATGTATTTTATTTTCAATGTCAATACACATGTTTTCTTACACAGAGCAATAAGAGAGATGTTTCTTTCTCTCCTTGATTGAACTCATGCATTTTTATCTTCAGCAGAGAGATGATGCTTCCTCTCCTCCTTTGAACACATGTGTTTTTCTCTTCAGCATCAATACTCATGTTTGCTTACAAAGAGCATTAAGAGAGATGTTGCCTCCACTCCTAGATTGCACACGTCTTTACTCTTCAGCATCAGTACACATGTTTTCTTACACCGAGCATTAAGAGAGATGTTGATCCTCTACTTGTTTAAACACATGTGTTTTCTCATCAGCATCATACACACATTTTCTTACACAGATCATTAAGAGTGATGTTGTTTCCTCTCCTCGTTTGAACACTTTTTTTTGTCTTCAGTATCTATACACATGTTTTCTTACATAGAACATTAAGAGAGATGAGGTTTATACTCCTTGTTTCAACACATTTGTTTTTCTCGTCAGAGTCCGTTCTCATGTTTTCTTACAAAGAGTATAAAGAGAGATGTTGCTTCCTTTCCTTCTTTGAACACATGTGTTTTTGTCTTCAGTGTCCATACACACATTTTCTTACACAGAACATTAAGAGAGATGTTGAGCACTCTACTTGTTTAAACACAGGCGATTTTATCTTCAGCTCCCATACACACGTTTTCTTACACAGAGCATTAAGAGAGATGTTCTTTTTCTCCTCGTTTGCACTCATATGTTTTTTTCTTCAGTGTCCATACACACTATCTTACACAGTGCACTAAGTGAGATGTTGCTTCCTTGCTTCCTCTGAACACATGTGTTTTTCTCTCCTGCATCGATACACACATTTTCTTACACAGAGCATTAAGAAACAAATTACTTCCTATACTTTCAACTTTGACAGGCCATGCCCACTTTGATTGGCCACAACTACTTTGACTTAACACAACCACACCAAGCCACACACACTTTGGACACAGTCACTTTGAATGTCCATGGCCACACCGGGTCACGGCCACTTTTTCTGACCATGCCCACAATAGCCACACTAACTTTGACTGAATAAGGCCACTTTGACTGGCCA
>PVIH01031522.1:0-10698 GCA_004025045.1 Sigmodon hispidus | reverse complement strand
GATTTGTCTGACCCAACTCAACCTGAAAAATAGCTTTTAGGCTAAATGAACCTCTTATTTCTTCAATAAAAATTATCTTCAATTTTTAATTTCAATTGGTTGCCTTGGTATTTGTCTTGGTATGTCTGAAGTGACCAGTTTGTGGTGACCTAGGTAAAAGTCTAATCAAGGAAGAAATAAGAAAAATTAAAAGGAAGGGGAATATTATAGGGGCAGACAGGCACAATCAAATTTTGGGTTGAAGAGTTAAGTTTTTGTTGTTGATCATGTTTGATGTTTGTTGAGTTGATCCATCTCCAATTGTTATAACAACAGTATTGCCTTCTTCTATTATTTTTATTTTGACCAAGTTTAAATGCTGGAGAGATTTGTTTCCCCAGTCCTTCAGGAGAAACAAAACTGACTAGAACAGGTGCCACAGATGCTGGGTCCAGGAGTCCTTCTGACATTTTAGAAGGCAAGAGCCACCTGCAGAATTGTGCTTCTGTTACTGGCAGCCAAGCCAACAGGTTCAGGACTCAAGTACAGACTGAATCACAAACGTGAGCTCTTCAAGAAAGTCTGACTTCATACTGACCTTGCAGAGTGACTGGTTCAAGCCCCCCTTTACCCAACACTTAAGACACAGACAGCTTTGGCAAATACCCCTTCTAAGGGTCACCATGTGACCATTCGCAAAACTGCATTTACTTCGCAGCCTAAAAAATTGCACTTCGTACAAGGTAGGGTCCATCTAGATGGGGTCCAAAGATCCTCTGGGGCAGAAAGACCCTAAGCACCAGCCAATCAGTAGCATGTCAACTCCCTGTCTCCCAAGAAACCAATTTTGTTGTAACTTTTGCCTATAAAAGATCCCTTGTAACCAAAGACAGCAGCCATTCCTTGCTCTGTTACCACAGAAGCTTGAAGTATGCTCCCTGCCTGGCTTGTGTTGTGCTGCCCATAAACCTTGCTGTTGCCTTCCAGACATCCCTGTCTCCGGTGGTCTCTCTGGGGGTGAGCTTTGGGCAGAACAGTGTCAGCCTAGCTTTGTCAGGGGAGCCCCAGGTCAGTGAAAGGTCCTGTCTCAAAAACATAGAAACAGGTTTTAGAGAGATGACTCAGTGGCTAAGAGCGCTGACTGCTCTCTCCGAGGAGGTCCTGAGTTCAATTCCTAACAACCACCTTGGTGACTCATAGAGTGTAATAAAATCTGTCAAGGCTGTCCTCTGGACCACACATATACCAAGTGAGAAATGACTGCATACTAGACTGAAACTCATAATATTTGTTTATTGTTTTATATCAACTTGACACAGCTAAAGTCATCAGAGAGGCAGGAACCTCAATTAAGGAAATGTCTCCATAAGATCTAGCTGTAGGAAGACCTGTAGGATATTTTCTTAATTAGTGATTGATGGAGGCAGGCCCAGCCCATTATGGGAGGGGCCATCTCTAGGCTGACGTTCTGGGCTCCTTAGGAAAGCAGCCTGAGCAAGCCATGAGGAGCAAGCCAGTAAACCCTTTTGTGGCCTCTGCATGGGCTGGCTCCTTCCTCCAAATTACTGCCCTGTTTGAGTTCCTGTCCTGGTTTCCTTCTATGGCAGCGGTGACATGGAAGTGTAAGCCAAACAAACCCTTTCCTCCTCAACTTGCTTTTGGTCATGGTGTTTCATCACAGCAATACTGACCCTCATTAAGATGTAAGAGCACTTTAGATTCATCCACATGGCTTTATTTCTGTCTTGCCTGTCACTTCCTACTGTGTCTCTATGAGACTATTTTCTTTTCTTTTCTTTTTTTTCTATGTTGATCTGTTGTCTGCTGGTAATGAATTGTTTCAGGTCTTCCCGAAACTCCATGAAAGTATTATTATTTTGCTTTAATCACCAAAGCCTATCTTTACATTGAGAAATTGTTTCCAAAAGGAAAAGGAAAATCAGCATATTGAAGACACTTGCGTTGATTTGAGTTTTGCCTTTCAGAAGTCAATAGTTCTCCACCTGCTGCTGATTTGAGTGCAATCTTTATTTTGTTTTCTGATTGCTCTTCTGTTTTTTTTCTTTGTCTTGGATTTTCTAAAGTTTTACTGTGGTAGGTGGAGTTATAAATTTCTCTCTATCTTGTTTGATTGGTTAACCTTGTAAAATCTGTTGACTTATAATAACAAATTTAAAAAATTAATGAAAATATAACACGTGTGTGTGTGTGGTCACAAAGACCGCTTTGTGAGGTCAGTTCTCCCCAGCTTTCACATAGGTTCTAGGGATTGAACTCAGATGGTCACACTTGGAGTGAACATCTTTCCTCAGCCATCTTGTTAGTCAGACATAAACTCTCATTTGCTGAAAAACTGGGAAGCTTGTCTTCAGATGCACCTCCATATTCTCTTTCCTATTCTCACCCTATCTGCTGCTTCTTGGGGTGTGCTTGCTCAGTGTTGCCTTCCACTCTGCTCTGGATCTTGGTTTTACCTTTTCTTTCTTATCCTTTGCCCCACGGACTCCCAGGAGCGACTGCTCTTTTGTTTAATGCTTTTCCACTTAGTGGTTGATTTTGTTACTTTTTTCATCTAGTAATTTCTATTTGACCCTTTAAATCTGTTTTTGATCATTTGCAAGAATCAGTGTGTGCAGTGTTTACAAAACCCTTTCCCTCTCTGCTTGATACTCAGACCTTTGACTTTCACAGTATTAGCCGCAGGAGACAGACCGTTGACCCAAACCACCATGGCCAAATTAATTAAAGTAAGCTATTGTTATGCCCAAAGTCACGAGCCTGGAGAGACCACTGGAGACAGGGAGGTAGTGGAATGCAATAGCAAGGTTTATTGATAGAGACTAGCTAGCTCATGAACCACTCCAGATGTCCTTTACAGCAGAATCATGCAGGAGGGTGGATTAGTGCCACAGTGTGAGGGGCTCCTTTTATAGCCCGAGGCTGTGCATTGGGTTCAGGTGAGGATAATGGTAAGAGTCATTAGCTAATTGGCTCCTGCTAGGGGCTTTCCAGACTAGGGTGGGGGTACCCGTTAACAACGTGTCAGGCTTTTGATTGGTTAGTACCAAAGTGAAAATCATTTTTATTATTATTTCTTTTTGTCATGTTTGGGCTAGTTTTGTGCAGGGTCCTGTAGCTCGTCCTTGGGGTATGGTCAAGTTGTCCTGGTTCTATGCCCTGGAATGTCTCCTGTAGATGGGGGAAGCCCACCATCAACCCTGGAACGTGCAGCTGGCCCAGGAATGATGGTGGTGTATTTTGACTAGAGCATTTGGTGGTCAGTTAGCAGGACCAGGATGGTATGGATTCTGCAGTTGGAACTGAGGTCATGCTGCCCTTCTGTAAACAACAGTTTCTAGCAATAGTCTCTGGGAACTGGGTGAGAGACTCTTTCTCAGGGCTCTGTCTGCTTTAGTTCTGCATAGTTCTCTAAAATGGAAGACTCCTTTTAGTCCTGGACCCCACCTGGATCATCCAGGTGTCCAGCCCATTCTCTCCTAGAACTGGGCAAGCTCCCGCCAGGAATGTGAAACTGAACTCTATTTTGTCTCTATGGCTACTAGAATACAAAATGGCATTTCTTGAGCTAAGCTTACTCTCTTCACTATTAATTATAATTCAAGCAAGCAATTAATTAAAGAAAGTTTTGTTTTGTTTTTTTTTTAACTTGTGTACACAGGCTGTCTCTCCCTAAGATGGGATTCAAGAGGTAAGCACTGGATATAAGGAAGACCAGGTTCTTATAGCTCAGGGGTAGGGGATTCCCAAATTGGGTATTTGGTGGGCAAAATAAATGGGGTTAAGGTGCAGAACAGAAGCCCGACATGTTAGTCAGAATGACCTCCTGCCACAAGGACACAAATAAATAAAATTTGGCAAATGGATATATTTCATTTAGCAGAAATTTGAAAACTAAAATACATTCATCATACCATTGATACATACTCTGAATTTCAATAGGCATCTGCCTTACATTTTGAAAAGGCTGATTTATAATTAGAAACAACGGTTATAATGGGCATACCAATACAAATTAAAACTGATAATGCTGACTGGGAAGGGCAGGAGGGGGAAGGGAGTTTGAACAAGGGATAAAAAATGTGACTTTATTCATAATAAAAAAAAACCTGATAATGCCCTAATTATGTGTCCTGTTATAGAATATTATTTTAAGGTATGTTAATTTTGTTTATGCTCTGGGACATTTGTTTAATGATGCAAAGATGTGTTTGATTAAATAAAATTTACCTGCCCTCAGGAGGCTGCATCAGAATTAGCTGACAGGAAGTGGTGGGGAGGAGCCAGGTGAAGGAGAGTTTTTACGGAGGGGACAAGAGCTTTTTGGAGGATGTGAGCAAGGAGACGAGGTGAGATACTTGCTATTCAACCTGTGAATAGTAGAATACACCTGAACCTTTCAGTCTTGAGTTCTTTAGGGGGACAGAGATTGGCAGCTTTGAAAGAATCCCTGCCTGAGAGAACAGAATTCCCTCTGGCAGCGGCTCTATAGCCTAACCTGGGCTAGAAGTGGTGGAGTTGCAGTTCCTGATTTGGACAGCCGGACTTAAAAGGCAGCATAAAATTAAAAAAAAAAAACAAAACAAAAAACTTTCCAGTAAAATGAAACATCTTTTAATGTATTACAACATAAAACACATACATAACAGAGATATCATACAATCCTACAATACAAACAATTGTTGAAAGATCCAATGACACTCTATAAAGGAGATGCTTGTTAAATGGAAAAGGAGTATGAGGATCCCCAAGATATTGCTATTGACTGCATAATGTTTACTAACTTTAAATCTTTGAAACGCTGATAAAATAGGGACAACAGCTGCTGAAAGACATTGGATTATAGAAAAACTGCTGAACTAGGTCAGCCAGTATATTATAAAGATGTTTTAACATATTTATGGAGTTTAGGCAAAGTGTTAAAATGAGGTTGAGGGTATTTTATTATTCTTTACTCTTTGGGGGTCCCACCACCCACCTCCCCAATAAATCACACAGAGACTTATTTTACTTATAAATGCCCGGTCTTAGGGCTTGGCTTGTTTCTTGCCAGCTTGTCTTATTAACCCCTCTACTTTTTGCCTCTGGGCTCTTACCTTTCCCTAGTTCTGAATTCTTTTCTTTCTTACTCTGTTGCTCACTGTGTAGCTGGGTGATTGGCTCCTGAAGCCCTCCTCCTTCTCTGGGTCCTTCCCCCGCCCCACAGGGCCCGCCTTTAACCTTCCCTACACTCAGAGCCTTGGGGCTAAACCTGTGGACTGCTAGCTCCGCTCCCAGGTCCTGTATGTTTCTGCCTTCTGCCTGGGGGTGGGGAGGAGTTAGAAGCGGAAATATGAGCTGTTTACCTCATTTTCCAGCCACCTGGGAATTTCCACTGTGCTCTGCCCCAGGTAGCACCGGGTATGTAAGTTTGAACTGGAGTCTCAATAAATGGCATTCTCCTTGCAGGAATGAAACAAGCATCTGTGTCTTTCAATTTCCAGGCTTGGGCCTGACTCGCTAACAACCAGGTAGCATGGGCATTACAGATTTCTCCTTTTCTCTCTCTGCCTGCCAACCCCACCTGGTCTTTCTCCTGCCTCCCTATTGGCCATTCAGTTCTTTATCAGAATATCAGATGTTTTAGACAAGCAAAATATTACAACTTCATGGCGTTAAATAAATACAACATAAACAAAAGTAACACATCTTAAAATAATATTCTACAACAAGGCCATGCCCATGTTGTACAGGAGATTAAAAAAAAATGTAGATCCTATCAAAAATGATAAAAAATCTGGCATGAGCAAGAGAAATATCCAGATAAATAAAAAAAATGAGAAAAAAAGAGAGAAATCTTTTGGATGTTTCAGTTGCTGAGATGCCTCTGTTTAAAAAAAATAATCCAGTACAGAAGGCCTTTGGAGCAGACAGCTTATCTTTTTTACCTGGGAGCAATTCAAGAATGTGTGTGACAAAGGAAAGGTGATAATTCAAATAACTGTGAAATCTTTGAATGCTGCAAGTCTATCTCTTGCTATGCTGTCTGAGGTACCTGTACAGGTAATGAGGACTGGTCATGATTACTGGGCCTTTATTCCTAATCCTACAATTAATTTAGCAGTCAACTGGGGAGATAAGGATATGTCTGTGGTGGTAAATGAATCTCCTGGGCTACCTGGTCCCTATGACAACTGAGGTCCTACTAATTCAATGGAGGAAGGTAAAGAGATTTAAAAATTATACTGTGCAAGTACAAGAAGTTTCTATTTGAGTGGGAAATGGAATTCAGTGTCTAACAATAACCTTTCAAGTATGGCTATCCATAGTCAATACTACCCAAGGTGATCACAATAAGTTTTATATGCTTCATGCATCTGGTTTTTTTTTTTTTTTTATATATATATATTCTTTATGCTATTCTTTTTTTTTTTTTAACTTTATTTATTTATTTGCCTTGGTGTTTGCCTGGAACTGGAACTACAGACAGTTGTTAGCTGCCATGTGGGTGCTGGGAATCGAACCCGGGTCCTCTGGAAGAGCAGACGGTGCTCTTAACCGCTGAGCCATCTCTCCAGCCCCTGCATCTGGTTTTAAAGTGAATCCGTTGGACCAATGCTGTTCTAGGTGTTAGCCTTCTGACCCTCCTCCTGGACTCCTGGCCAATAAGCAATAGCCTGCCCTGCCCAGCTTCCTGATGTCAAGCTTCCTTTAAGAAAAAACTCCTCCCCTTCGCCAGCTGTCTTTCTTCCTTCTCTTCTCTCTCCTCCAAGGCTGTGTGCACCTCTGAATGGTCCTCTCTCTCTTTCCTCCCTTCCCCTCATATAGGTGCGGCCTTTCAGAGTTGTGTCTTTGTGAGGCTCCCTCTCACCTCACTCCGACCAGCCCTGCCACTACCTGCTTGCATGAGGCTTGGCCCCATCTGCCAGACATCCTCCCACTCCCGCCATGAATCCTAATTGGTATTAATAAGTAAAAACATGGAGCCAGATATTGGGACAAATGCTAAAAGATCAGAGAGACAGAGGAACAAGCCAAGACCACTTCTCAGCCCAAAAGGGAGGATCCTGTCCCCACAAATCCTCAGACTCAATGGAGGAGTAAAGACAACCACAGGCTGAAATGGAAGGAGTGGATGCTGTCTCCTCCCACCTTATAGTCCTTTCTCTGCCCAGCCATATCACTTCCTGGTCCAACTGTCCTAGTGCTGGGAATAAAGGCATGTGTGCTTCCAAGTACTGGGAGCAGAGCCATGGGATCCCAGCTGGGATTAAAGGTGTTAAGATTTTGTGCAGATCTGGCAAATTACCAGGTTTTCTGGCTGGGATTTCTATGAATACAGAAGCCTCATGGGAGCCGAGGTGGAGGCAGCAGCAGGTAGCCGGAGACACTTGGAAACTTTTTTTATTATGTAAAAGGACTTTATTATCAGAGGAACAGAAGTGAGGGGGGGGAATATGAGGAGTGCTCCCGAGTAGGAGAACAAAGAGAGGAATTTAGAGGCTGGAATCTTTCTTTAAATGGGGCCTGACGTCGGAACTCAAAGGAGGTGGCTTTTGAGAATAACAAAAGGTTTGTGCCATCACCCTCTGGCTCTGTTTCTCTCTTGGACTGGATCAATCTCTTGTAGCTCAGTGTGGCCTTAAACTCATAGAGATCGGGTCTGCCTCTGCCTCCTGAGTGCTAGGATTAAAGGTGTGCCTCACCACTGCCTGACCTCTATGGCTGATCTTCAGGCAAACTTCATTCCTTTAGAGCATCACACAGGAACAGACCACTTTACAATAATCCTCTTGATATGTCTGATGAATAAGTTACCAGTTTCTTACAGAAATTTAACATAGTAAAAGAGAAGTAGCTAATACTGATACTAAGTTCTAATCATTCCATTTCTGCTAATAATGGACTTGATCTTATGTGGGTTAGGAGAGTTATTAAATGCTGAATTTAGAGTATATATAATAGAATAATGCCAAAGATTATTACCAGTGAGGAAACCTCATTAAAAAGATTACTTTTATTTTAAGGATTGCCAAGATAACAAAATTTAAATCTTTTATTATGTAAAATTAACAATTTTAGCCCTTTAGACTTTAATTTGTATGTTTGGTGCTCCTATAATTTATAGAAACATTGCATGTGTTATAGTAACATAGTTAATTACAGTACCTTTCCATACATGATAAAAATCGTTTCACACTATGACTGATTGACTACATGGCTCAGTGGCTGAGCCTCTGAGTCAGTCTCTGAGCCCACATGCTGGAGTCAAGGAGAAATAGCCTGCTGAGATGAGTGGTCATCAGCACATGGGGCTTACACATGCAAATATGGGAACAGAATTTTCTAAAGTTTCAAATAGCAAATCAATTTGTTTTCCACCTGTCCATCAAGCATGCTCTTCCTCAGCCTGTCTTTTATGCTGAGATTATTCCACCACGTTTAAACGTGTCGGTCAAGTGGGTTTCAAATAAGCCTATCAAATATTATTTTTTTTTTGATTTATTTATTTATTATGCATACAGTTTTACAGAAGAGGGCGCCAGACCTCATCATAGATGGTTGTGAGCCACCATGTGGTTTTGCTGGGAACTGAACTCAGGACCTCTGGAAGAACAGTCAGTGCTCTGAACCTCTGAGCCATCTCTCCAGCCCCCTATCAAATATTATTTATTGTGTACCTCAACTATAAAAGTGTTTCAAGTAAAACCACTTGTTTAAAGAGCACTTCTGGACATTTTTTATCTCCCGTCCTGCCTGTCTCTTGAATTGTAATGAGCAGTAGGCTTTGTTAAGTGTATTACTGGTGTCAGTAGTACTGGCTGAGCACGGGTGGCTCATGCATAGCATGATCTCTTTGTGATGAGGCCAAGCCCCAACCTGTAATAATACTGTTCTAAGTTCCTCCCAGTCTGCTGACTGGAAGTCCGTGGCAGACGTTAATAGCTGTGGGCTGCAAGAAGAATGCCGTGACTCGGATTCGAACCGAGGTTGCTGCGGCCACAACGCAGAGTACTAACCACTATACGATCACGGCGAGCCACAAACCGAACGATGAGCATTCACCTGAGCCTGAGTCCATTTCATCCCGGCTCTGCTGGTTTCCCTGCGAATGAGTCTGTGTCTCAGTTGGGTGTCGAGGGCAGTTGCTACCTGTAAAGTCCGCGGGTGGATGCACTCTTGCAGGTGCAGTATTTTCCCCAAGCACGTGATAGACCTCTCTAACTTCCTCTCCGCTGAGGCTGGAGCACCTCCAGCGGGGGGGGAGAGGGGGCAAACTGCTATAGGTCCTTCCGAAGAGCTGGGGAGCAAACGAGCAGTCCAGAGACTTCCATAGATGCCAGCCTGCAGAGACCAAAAACCATCACGGCCGGTCCTGCCCGTTTCTGTGATTATGTGTGTGTGTGTGTGTGTGTGTGTGTGTGTGTGTGTGTGTGTGTGTGTGTTTGTGTTTCCACACCGCATGCTTTTTGAATTAAATTGGTTGTAGGGTTTTTTGGTTGTGAACTGTGTTGCGGTCGCGCTTCTCGTAAGCATATCTTTAAGCAGTGGTGTAGAGTTTACCTGCTTTATTAAATCTGGGCCGTGTCTTGTACTTTTTGCGACCTGTTGTCCTTAATTTTATTTTGTTAAGAAACATTAACTGGAGAGATGGCTCAGAGGTTAAGAGCACTGACTGTTCTTCCAGAGATCCTGAGTCCCATCTATGTTGACTCACAACCATCTATGATGACATCTGGTACCTTCTGTATACTGTATACATAATAAATAAATCTTTTAAAAAAGAAACATAAAAAAGCTGTGACAGAGCAAGGGACAGCGTTTAATACATAAACTAAAGTGGTTTTTTGTTTTGTTGTTCTTGGTTGGTATGGGGATTTCTGACAAGACCTGGGAGAAATGTGCCCTTTTCCAGTTGCTGAATCAGCTTGTTAACAAATGACTGTTTATGGGGAGTGCTATTAAAAGTAAGCGTATCTTTAAGCAGTGGTGAAGTTTACCTGCTTTATTAAAGTCTGGGCCGTGTCCTGTGCTTTGGCGACCAGCTGTTCATAATTTTCTTTTATTAAGAAAGGATTTCCACTCTGTGCATTCCCAAACAAACCAACACGTGTGGCTTTCCTTGGCCAGGACATAAGTAAATAGATGTGAAAGTGGAGGTTCGTTGTTGTTTTTGTGTGGGGATTTCAGAGAAGGATGTTGTAGTTAGGAAAAAGCCTACTTCCTCTCGTCCCTGGGTGGGCTCGAACCACCAACCTTTCGGTTAACAGCCGAACGCGCTAACCGATTGCGCCACAGAGACTGCGTATAAGAGAAGGTGATGAGACGGGCATCGGGGCAGCCAAGAGAGGCCTGGAAGCCAACCCGGCTGGACACACTCCGGTGACCCGCCGGAGCCTCCAGGACGCCGGTTCCAGAGCTCAGGAGGGCCGGCTGGACGGAGGGAGATGGAGGGACTTGACCCGGAGCGGAGAAGGACCCACAGGAAGGTGGGGTTAGGAGTGGGGATATGCACCCGGGGGACCAGAGGAGCGTTTTGAACAAAGCTGATGCTGTTTAAAGCCAATTTTAGACAACAGAATCACGAGGGTTCCTGTTTGATTGTTTGCTATTATTATTAACCGCAAAACACCGCAGGAGGAACTCCGAGAGAGAGAGAGAGAGAGAGAGAGAGAGAGAGAGAGAGAGAGAGAGAGAGAGAGAGAGAGAGAGAGAGAGAGA
>PVIH01031521.1:0-10699 GCA_004025045.1 Sigmodon hispidus | reverse complement strand
GTGTGTGTGTGTGTGTGTGTGTGTGTGTGGTCCCTATTAAAAATTTAAATGCATTAGTCTGTCTATGCTCATACTACTATTTTTATACTACTGTAGAAAAATACCTTCCAAGCTTAAATTACTATTTTTAAATAGAACAGAAAATTTGAACTTATCCATGAGGTACAAGCTAGATATCATATTCAACAAACTTTTCCATTTAGGTGTACATTAAGAAAGCAGATTAAGCTGATATCAGAGAAACAGATGGTGAAAGTTACCTGCTGACCAAACAGGATCAGCAGGGTGGAATCGGGTGGGTCACCTCATCTGGAATGGATGCTTAAAATTGTCATTACACACATCAATTGTTTCTGGTATCACTGTATGTCATGCAGAGCCCAGAGGCCGTATGTTCTTCCTTGAAATATTGAACATGGAATCGCTGCAACATAATTTTGGTCTCACATTCCAAAATGAGCTGTTAAATCCTCACAATACAAAATTAATGTTGCCAGCGTTATATTATTTTAATTAAGCCATCTTCTCTTCTTTAGAGATGCAAGAACATTGTTTGATATATTTCCAATTTGCCAACTAATTTATAAAAGTAAAATGATACTGTATTATTGTTGTAAAGTTAATCAAGATTTTAATGGGACAGTTATAGTACTATCAAGAAATTTTTATTATATTTTCTTACTGTAATATATATGTTCAGTGAGCTTATTATGAAGTGTGACACTGACTTTACTAATTAAGAAGTTATTACTATATCTCTAATATAATGAAATTTGAGTTTTCAAAGTTGAATTTTTAAACATGCCAATCTGATTCTCAAGGAAAGTAGTAAGCATATATAGTCATAAAATACATTACAGTATTGACTTATATTGTATCAGTATATCATCTTGTAAGTCTTTCTGTGAAGTAAATTTAACATGCAAATGTAATTATTTCAACTGACTTACAAAATTAGCTACAAAAAATAAAATTTTAGTTTTAATTTAAATGCTTGTGTAAAAAAAGTTCTGCTTAAAAATATAAGAAGCTTCTAACAGATAACACCCAAAAATATGTGAATATTTTAGCAAAAATGTATATAGTTTGGAAGTTTCCATTACAATAGATTAAATTAACAAGCTTTGTATTTTAAATTTTTTCATATTACTTTCATCATACAACAGCTATAAGAAATTATTTTAAGCCTATTAGTGAAGATTTAATAGGTAAAAATAGATATAATTTAATTAAATGAGAAAAAATGGAAATAGTTTTTTGACTGAACAAAAAAGACAATAATTTAGTTATTTCATAATTTACAAAAATTATTATTATTCTCTCCTCCTACTTATATTTGGGGGATGATTTTAAAATACTCAGCTACATATTTACTAACAATCTAATCTTTGAAGCATAACCAATAAATAATCTTTAAATTAATAGATCTTATTTCCACTATCAAACCTATTGTGAATGTTATTTTTCTGTTTTTCTAAATTTCTAAATATGTTCTTAAGTAAAAGTAAAATTGTTTAGCCAACCTATTATTTTAAAAGTCCAATTCAATTCTAGTAAACAAAATTTATAATATTGGAAAAAGTAAAATATTATAAAATATTAAATATTTTATTAAGAACACATTATTAAGCTTGCTAAAGATATTTATATGAAGAAATGTGGAGATATGAGACTGTGCTCTATATTTGTATTTGCTTAGAGTGTCTTTCTAGATGTAATGCTGTGGAAGTTCTAATTCAGAACCATTTTCTAAGTGTAAAGCAGATGATATGTGTCTGAATTTATCCCATGGAGCTCTTTTTTCTGCCAGGCTTCTAATTTTCTTAGCTATGGTCTTTGAGTCACTGTAAACAATATCCATGAAGCAATACATCAGCTTGTCATTTAGTCTTGGCTTGAAAAAAAATAATATGTATCACTATTTTTTTTTCTAAATGAAGTATAAATTATGATACAACTTCATGGCAATATTCTTCTGGTATATCTGAATCTCTAGTTGTTAAATTCCACAAAGAACTCAGAAATAATTCTACAAAAAATGATATTTGAGTGAATTGTCTACCATTTGTAGATCTAAATCTGCTTTCCTGTATTACCCCTCTTGGTCAAGGTTTTCTGGGCTCATAAGAGGACATAAAATATATATTTATAAATTCTATTTCTGTTAATTAGTTTTTATATTTATGTTTGAATAGTCATTTATTTTTAATATGATGTTATTTATACAAGTATATTTAAGGCAATATTAGCATTGATTGAAGTTATTCATTTTGGCTTTCCAAGACTTTCTAGTCTTTTGTTTGTTTCCCAAATCACCTTTGTGTTTAGTTTCCTTATGAATCTAACATTTTAGTATTAAGAGTGATAACTACTCACTTAATCCTTATAAAAAGTGGCCATGAAGTAATTTAGACTACATATCAGGAAAAAAACTACAATCATAATAATAAATACTAAAAGCAAAACCTAATACCTTGGAACAACTCTAATCAAACAAGGAAAAGACTTGTATGACAAGAAATTTAACTCTTTGAAGAAAGAAATGGAAGAAGATATCAGAAAACGGAAAGATCTTCCAAGTTCTAGGATAGGCAGGATTAACATAGAAAAAATGACAATCTACCAAAAGCAATCTATAGATTCAAGACAATGTCAATCAAAATCGCAACAAAATTCTTCACAAACAATGACAGACCAATATTTAACTTCATATGAAAAAACATAAAACTCAAGAGAGGTAGAACAATTCTATACAATAAAGAAACTCCCAGAGGTATCACCATTTCATTCAACATCTAGAAGAATGCAAATAGATTTATTACTATCAACCTGAACAACACTCAGTTTAAATTGTTCAGAAACTCAACATAAATCCAGTTATACTGAACCTGATATTTTTTTTAAAAACAAAAAATAAAGTAAAAAATATTCTTGAATGCATTGGCATAGGAGAACACTTCCTGAATAAAACACCAGCAACATATACACTAAAACATGGTAGCTTTAAAAATTAGATATCAAAATACCAAATAATGTAATTTAAAAACAGTGTAAAAATGTGAACAGAGAACTCTCAACAGAAGAATCTTAAATGGCCAAGATAAACATAAAGATTTTTTTCATAATCCTTGGCTCCCAGTGAAATGCAAAGCAAAATGACTCTATAATACCACCTTATACCTGTCAGAATGCCTAACATTAAAAATACTAAATGATAGCCCATGTTGAAAAGGATGTGAAATAAAGGAGAACACTCCGCCATGGCTGGTGGAAGTGCAAACTTGTACAGATCCTTTGGAAATCAGTGTGGCAGTTTCTCAGAAAATGGGCAATCAATATATCTCAAGATCCAGTGATTCTACTCTTTGCATTTATCCGAAGGATGCCCAATCATACTATAAGGACATTTGACCAGCTGTTTATAGCAGCATTATTTGTAACACCTAGAACCTAAAAACAATCTAGATGCCCCTTAACTAAAAGAAAAATATGTGGAACATTTATACTCACAATAACAATGACCTCATAAAATTTTTAGCCAAAAAAATGGAACTAGAATAAATTAACCTGAGTGAGGTAACCCAGATCCAGAATGATGCAGTATGTACTCAATCACAAGTGAATATTAGTAAAGCAAAAACTACTAGGCAACAGTCTACAACCACAGAGAACCTACTTAACAAGGAGAACCTTAAAAAGAATTCATGGATCTTTGTGCGAACGATAAATACCTGAGACTGCCAATATAAACTTAGTGTGGTGTGAAGGTAGAAGTGATAGAATGGGGTGGGAACTTGAGGAATCAGGATGGTTGATTTGAGATAGGACAGGAGAGAGGAAGTAATGAAAGAGATACCTTGACAGAGGGAGACATTGTTGGGTTAGGGAGAAACCTGGTACCAGGGATACTCCCAGGAATACATAAGGATTGCCTCAATTAAGATTCCTAGCAATAGAGGAGAGGGTACCTAAACTGATCTACACTTATAATCAAATTGATGACTATTTTAATTGTCATCATAGAACTTTCATCCAGCAAGTCATGGAAGCAGATGCAGAAAACTGGGCCAAGAAATGAGAGTCCAGTTGAAGAGAGGAAGTAGTGCTTATATGAGCATGTATGCAAGTCAAGATTAGAACATGGAAACCCACAGAAACAGTTGACCCAAACTCATGGGAACTCTAGACCCATAGCTAGGGAGTCTGAATGGCACCAATTTAAGTCCTTGCATGTGAGTGACAGTATGTAGCTTAGACTTTGGGGCCCCAAGCTGTGGGACATGGACCTGTTCCTCTCTAATGAGCTAGCTCTTAGAACCAATTCAGGTGGAAGGTGCTTCCCTCAGCTTTGATGCAGGAGAAAAGAGCTTCATCCTGCCTCAAATTGATAATGCCATGCTTTATTGACTCGCATGGGAGGTTTTACTCTTTATGAATGGAAATTGAGGAGGAATGGATGGGAGGAGTAGAAAGGAGGTAGAAGGAGGGAATATAGGAGAGGAGGGAGTGATAACTGTGCTTAGTATATAAAATAAAACTTAAAATTACGAAAAATCAAAACCAAAACCCAGCATTTAACCTGGAACACAAACAAAAAACTAAAGAGCACTTCCAAATAAAAAACAGTATCAAAATTTGAGAAGAGATTTAGCTGCAATAAGAGAAACCAAAACATTATACACTAATGTAACAAATGCCAAGAGAATATAATACAGCTGAACAGAATAATTAATTATGAACTATGAAAAAATCCTGTGTAATTGTTTAAGTTCACATAATATGGAATTCCATCTCTGAAACTTTAAGTTACATTTAACAGACCAGCAAGTTGGGTACGGATAAATGCACGTGTTTCCTAGAGTAATGTCACCTCTTCTATTGAATTAACCCACACGGTAGAAGAAAGAAGAACTATCTCTTCCCAGAGATTATCCTCTAACATCCATACAGGCATGAGAACATTAAGAGAAATAAAATACATGCATATGTTCTATGTTACATTATTAAACATGGATGACTTTCTAATAATTTGAAGAGATACTATCAAAGTGTTTGTAATGTAATTAAAATCCTCATGATTTTAATCTATTAGTTATGATTGACTGAAGTTGTCAATTGTTGCGTTTTTGGACCCTGCTAGTTCCCCTTGGGAAAGAGGACAAGAAGTCATAGAAAAAAATGGCTTAGTTTCTGGGAGTTGAAACAAAAAAGCTTAGTTTATTGTGGAAGGAGCAAGCCTTATATGCCATCCACCCAATAAGGAGGAAGGACTGGGATTTGCTGGCATCTACTGCTGAGGCGTAGTCATATCTTTCTAGTCCAGATATTTTGCATCAGGACTCTGCATTTGTTGCCATGGCTCCCAGGCAGACCCAAGGTTAGCTTATGAGGAAATACCTATTCAAAGGGCCCTTCTACCTATGAGGAAGTACTATGAGCACATACTTTAAAGCACTGGTTATAACAAACTTGAACTAGCTATGGCTATACTGTCTCCCAGCCCTTAGAAACCTCTAGGGCCTATACAGTCCAAATGAATGTATTGTAATTCAGTATTTTTAAAATTAAAATTATAATTTATTTATTTTAAAAGTGTTAAAATTCTGTTAAGTACTAATTGTAACTAAATCATCAGTCATGACTAATATATATCATATATTTTCAATAAAAAATAAGACACATTTAAAACAACATAAAGTTCAATAATATGACATTTTCATAAAAATAAATTAAACTACACACAGATAAAATGTCAAATTAAATCATCATGTTAATAAACCAAAGTGACAGTTTTTTTCAGACATTTATCTGATTATAGAACAGGCATTTATGAATATGAATAAAACATTTTTAAAATTTTGCATTAGTGTTCTCTACAGAAACAAAATCAGTACGATATATATGCAATTAAAAGAATCACTAGTACATTCATGTGTGTGTGTGTGTGTGTGTTATGTGAAATTTCTTAGGGAGATATGTATTAAAGTTCTCTTTACCTCAGATAAGGCATTCAGGGAAGACCAAAGAAACAATTTCCCCCAAGGCCAGTTTATCAATTCATCAATCCTGTAAAAAGACATCAGTGTATTTATTTACAGAAGTATGAGACACCGGAAAATCCTAGGTCTTAATGCAGCTGAAGGAGAATTTAGCATCACCAGTCCAAATATTCCATTGATACGATTAGGGTTAGGGTTAACCAAACCAAAGAGAGTCAGAAGTAGGGTAATAAGGATGGCCAGTTTGGAAAAGTTCAAAAGTAAGAGCAGATCTGTGGGACTGTTAAGACTAGGTCATGAGAGGAAAGCTTATTGCAATTAAAAAAAATATAGATATATTTAGAACATGTGTGAGAAATGATATAATGGTTAAAAGTGTCAAGATCTTACCATAATGCACTTTTATGAGGAAGGACATAGATAAGAGATGGGAGGTAAATCAGAGCTATCACTTTAAGGCACATTATTTCTAAACTTAGAAATTGAGAAAGAATTTAGACACTGGGAATCAGAGAAGATAATGTCTCCATGGAAATGAAAGACAGGTTCAGACTAAATAAAAACTAGTGATGTAATGAGCCACTTGCCCAATTCTAGCACACATAGCTTTGGAGTTCTCAATATGTAAATATGAAAAGATTATGTGATCCACCTTGCAAATTCAAAGAAGTCTACCAATTCAAAAGCCAGATTTCTAATTATATAATCATTTTCAGTCATTTCTATTCCATTGCTTTATAAAACAAAGATCACTGAGCCAGAAATAAATGAGGTGTCCATGCATTTAATTTGGTTTCTATAAATTGTGATTAAATCTGATGATAAAACTTATTTTATCCTAAAATAATTTCTTCCTTTTATTCATATCTGAGGACTTTCTCAAAGTTTAGACATCCACAGTTACTGTATTAGAGATTGTCCTAAGAATTATTATTATTTTTTTTTCATTCTAGCAGGCGATGTTGGCACTGAGCTATTTTCCCAAAGATGTTATTTTAATGGACATTACACTGGTGAATTTGGCAACAACAACACACACAGCAGAGCTGGGAGGAAACGTGGCTGTTTCTATTTCAACTTTTGGCAGAGATACAGACCTTAGATTTAGTATCCCCGAATGCCTCATCTGAATTGATTTTATTATTTTTTACAACACAGAAAAATGCTTTTTGTGTCCATAGGCCAAACTTTAACTCATGATAAACATTATCCCAAAGGTCTTTCTTCTTTAGATCGTTCTGGTCCTTAATGCTACTGCAAACACTTTAATAAAATCATAAAAAAAGAAAACTCAGTCACTACAAATGTTTGCCTTTTCCTGCTTCTACTCCAATCTGTGCTTCAGGGATGGTTTTGGTGCCAAATCTAGTGTCTTTGGAGTGAGTCCCCTAAGACTTCTGAGCTTTCTAGTCTATCTCTTTGAATAAATGAGACTGTTAGAATTGGCAAGACTGGTTCCTCATCTTCGAAGCCTCGGGGAATGAGAGCACTAGGCTCTTCCTGGTGTCCGCTTTTGAAGTACTGCTTTTTGTCTTTGGGTTTTGTTTAAATATTGAAGTCCTAGAATCAGAAGTTGTGAGTCTGACTCCTTTACTCTTCCTATAACTTCATAAGAATCATTTATATTTCTTAAATATCTATTGTTTTCAGACATGTGGACAAAATATTTCCAGCTTGTTCATTGGGATGAATAATCTAGTAAGTTTATTAGAGTTATTAGATTTATTAAATTGATATGGCTTTAAAACTGTAAAGACATTGTTAAATATTATCTGTATTGTTTCTGTTATAATTTATAGATAACTGTGTCATGTGATAAAAATTTTACTATAAAATAGTTATAACTTAATGCATTTTTGATTAATTGAACCAATAGACAACTAATTTTTCTTTCACATGTTTTATATCATATTTCAAAACAAATATAAAGAAAATATTTTTATTAATGGAATCTCATTCAATTCATCTTTTATAAAGGTTTCATTGGTAAGATTGAATAACCTTAATAGAAACACATCATAGCAATATATCTAAATAATGAAGAGTGATACTCCAAAAGTTAAATTGTTGTCTAAAATGTATCCTCATTAGTAAAAAGGAAAACAGAAAGCTTAGTAAGAGTTATAAGTGTCTTATATTTTTGCATTTGAAGTCATAAATATTAAAAATAATAAATCACATTTTGAAGATTAATTTCTCTTTAAGTCAAAAAACTGAATACACTAACAAAAGTTTAATGTATGTATTATTTCATTCATTGCAGGTCTTCTACAACAATTGAAATCTCAAGTGATATATCAGATCCCAAAATGTGACAACATTGCAGAGCTCTATGTATATTGTTTTTTATGTATTACTCAGTTTAGTTTTGTTCAGTCTTGGTTTTTGTATTTTTGAAACAGAACTTATGAGACAATTCTGGCTGTCCTAGTAGTCACTCTGTATACAAGATTGGCCTAAAAGTTAGAGCTCTCCCTGCTTCTGTCTCCTGAGTGCTGGCATTAAAATTGTGCACCACAACCAGTTGACTCAGTCTGAAATTTTACAAAACTAAAGGAGAAATCAATACCTCAGTCCTTGAGACATTTTATGGCTGATGACTAAAGAGCTGAGAAAAAAACCGAAATGTTTCTTTATTTACCCTTAACATATTATATTGTCAACTGTAGCCAATTCATAGACAAGGATCAATCTCCTGAGAGCAGTCTTTTTCAGAATTTCAAAATATGGCTCATCTGAAATTAGTTTTTGAATGATATCTAAAGTTAATTTATGATTAAGACAATTTAAAGAAAAATTAACATGATTTGTGAAATATTTATGAACAGTAAAGTTTAATAAAAAATACTTTCTTCAAAATAATCCTCTGACAAATACTACTGAGAATTGCTATAAACATATTCATTTGTAATTTTAAATTCTGCTTTAGGCAAAAATTAAAATTTAGCAATAACATTATGTTAAATGTAAAGCTATAATAAAAATTAAAGAAGAGTCAATTATTTCCAGATGCTTTGGAGAAGCCACTGATGGGATCACAGGGAGTTGGATTCTGCCAGGTGGATCATGTAGCTTTTTATCAGGCATTGAAAAGAAGACAATGCCAAAAAGAAAACGTTATATGACAGCAAAAAGAAGTTTAATCACAGGTGTACTTGAACACCTCTGTAATGCTAAGGTTCATATAAGAGAGGAAATGAGTTCAAAACAATAAATTTCTTTTGTGCTATGTTAAGGAGCTTGGATTTTATGCTGAGTTTAATAGGAAATTCACAGCAAGATTAACAAAAATGATATTATTAGATTTGCATTTCAGAATGAAAACTGGCAGAAGCAGCTCAACTGTATGCCAAGCATGGTGAAGCTTTCAGAGTCCCTGCCAACACAGGTCGCTTTGACTAACTAGAGTTTTGCAAATTCCAAACTGGACTGCACATGAGAAAAACTAAAATTTATATTGTGTTAGTCCACTAAAATTCAGAGATTAATTGGTTACAATAACTATCACTATTCCAATAAGCAACAAAATTTGAAGTTGAAAGTTACTAGGTTTTTGGTCACCATTTATGAGTATGAAAAGCAAAACAAATTTAAGAAGTTTTTCATTTGTCAAACAACTATAAATATTAAAGACTTTAAAAATAATATGGATTTGTAACATTAGAAAAATACTTTTAGTTAATAAATTAAAAAAGAACATAGGAAAAGGTAACAAAATATCCTAATATAAAGTTTGGGTTGAGAATTCAGTGTTCTCATAAATGGAGTGTTACTTGAGTCTCAAGACAACTATCAATGGATAATACAGAGGAAACTCATAATAATCAGATGTACAAATACCTTTGGATTTGTTTTCTATCACAGAAATTATTAGATTATTTGAGAGCAAATTATTACTTTGCTTGAGAGACAGACTGGCAGAAACTAATAGTTGCTAATCAAAATTGCTGTACAACTACAGTGTGTTTACTTATAGAAATATATGAATGTGTCAAATGGTATAGGCAGTTTGTGGAGCCTCTTGCCGTAGGATCAGACTATGTTCTTGTTGCCCGAACTGACATCTCAGAGCCTATTCCCTACAGAGGAACATCTGAAATAAAGGAATTTTATACAAAGAAAATATTGGGTAATACTAGACTTGGACCAGTAAGCATGAATATTTTTTCACTGTTTTTTTTTTTTTGTGTGTGTCTGAACATAGATAATTAATCAGAGGACCTCAAGACCTAAAACAACTGGAAAGTAAAGGATGAAAATGCCAGAGACTCCTTCAGATTATTTTTTCTTTTAATTCTGTAGGATAGAGATATCATTGTGGTACTTCAACAAATCTTAAGTGAAATGCTGCCAGCTATAATAACAAAATGCCTGCACAGCTATGCAATGTATGTGTAGTTACAGCTATGAAGGCTGGAAGCTAGATCAAGAAAGTTGGTTTTCTCAATGAACTGTACATAAAAGATATGCCTTAGGACTCTGCTTCTTTTTTTTTTTTTTCTTCTTTTTTTTCTTCTTTATTTATTTTGTATTTATCAAAAAAGTAAAATGAATTTAAAATGCTGAAAAGTTAACAATATTTATAAAGAAGATAAAAATCATAAACATGACTTATCAAGGGTGATAATGCAAATAAGTTTGCTACACATAAAAATACTAACCCTAACCCTAACCCTAGCCCTAACCCTAACCCTGTGTAT
>PVIH01031520.1:0-10700 GCA_004025045.1 Sigmodon hispidus | reverse complement strand
TGGATGGATGGATGGATGGATGGGTGGGTGGTGACACAACAGACAAATGGGATAGGAGACAGATGGATAATGGGACAGTCCTAAAACAGAATCACTTTACATTCGTTTAAATGTATCATCTTCTGTCTGCTCTCTTCTCTTTCTGTCCTTTAGTTTTATGACTCTGAAATCTACTTTACTTCTTGGTGGGAACTGGGACAGGATGGAGCTGAACTATTCGGTCATTAGTCCTGTCTCTGCAGAATTTTTCTCCCAGTTCACAAGACTGGCTCTTCATTCTGTTTCAAATGGTTGATTTGCATTTAGAAAAGACTCTCTGCATTTTCAGGAGGCAGACAGGCAGCATCTTATTAAAGCTAGGCTAACCTTTATTGTGGGTATTTATGTAAATCTGAAGGTGGCCAGGCATCACTAGGCACGGCAGGGCCAGAGGAAGTCCTGGCCAGTATCTACACACAGAGAACTTGCTGATTCCACAGGAAAGAATCCACTGTTACAGGGAGACAGAGGATGGTATCTCTGAGTTTTTGTCTCCTAAAGGAATTAAGCTGAGAGACATGGAGAATAGATAGTTTACGTAGTTTATCTAGGAAGTTCAGCAAGCATGCCAAAGAGAGACTGGTATGGTCTTCAGATCCCCCAAAAAAGGAGAAATAGCTCAGAGTGTTCTATGTTGTATATTTTAAAGATGCTTTTATGAATATTTGTGAAGTAGCAGTAATATTTATTTTCTATCAAAATCATAGTGAATCTTATCTCCCTTTTAGATTATTTCTTTCCAGGATCCTCTAAAAACAAACAAATGAACAAACAAAATGTAAAAAGAGAAGTCAAAATCACAATGCAAATGATAATGTATTTTCAATGTTTAAAGAATGTAGACCCTTTGTTAGTGTATGTGTGTGGCAACTAGGAAACGTCCTGGTGCCTTAGTCTCTGCTACCGTGGGAAGCACATAACTACAGCTTCAAAGATGCTTCGCTTCTTCACCAAGGTACATCCTGGCTATGAGGAGACACACCTAGCAAGATGCATCTGCCGTTTCCTTGGTTACCTCATATCTGTCTCCTTTTTCTATCCTGCATCACTACCAAACAAGGGGGAAATAGAGATAACTCAGGAAAGAGTGGGTGCCAATGAGTGTGGGTGTTCTTCCGTAAGAAGAGGTAGTGCTGGAGCAATGCGTGCAAACGATCCCATGTGGGGAAACAGCTGTGCTGGCTGGCCAGCCAGCCCCAGGAGTTCTCTTATCTTTGCCTCCCCAGCACTGAGATTACAAGCACAGGTCATGTTCAACTCTTTGATGTAGGCTGTGGGAATTGAACTCATGATGTCAAACTTGTGAAACAAATATTTTACCAACTGAGCCATCTCCCTAAGCACCCAGATTCTTATATGTTTTAATATGCATGTACCCGGAGAGCCAGATGGTAAACTGAATCACTGGTACACACAAGACTGCTGCACACCTACAGGTACCAAACTGGGCATATATGAAAGTTCACAGCAAAACATTGGAAGCTGCCCAAATAGCAGCTGAGTATTGTTGGTAGCAATCAGTGGTGAACACTGGTTTTCCTGTGTACTCTAGTAGGGGCATCAGCCCTCACAGTGACTGCTCACTACTCCTTCCCAAATGTCATCTATAGCTCCTTAATCTTATGTAGACTACTCGCCCTGAGCCTCTTTAGAGAAGGCAGCTTTCCAGCTAAACTAAATAGCTTTGTGAAAGGGCTACCTAGGAGTGGGTGAGCCATCCAGGTGGGGAGCTTGTAGCCAGCAGAGGAGAATCAAGGGTGAAGTGCAGAAAGGAGTGGCCACAGCAGAAGAGATGCTGTGACATTTGCTGCTATTACAGGAACAAGTCACCCTAGAAGGTAGCTCCTAACTCTGCCTGGGTCCTATCCAGTGCTGGTCCGAACCTCAGTGAGAAGCAAAGGCATCTTCCTCTGGATGTCTCAGTGGAGCCTGAGACCCTGGATCTGAGCCTTCCTCCTTTCTACCATGTACTTGCCAAGCCTCTGCAAAGACCTTGACAGACTTGGAGGTGCCCAGGGAAGATATTTGTTCTCCAACATGGATATATCCGACATGTAGGCTCCTTGGAGATAATTACAAGTCTAGGAAGATTCCAAGCAGAGCCATGAAAGAATGAACAGCACATTTGGCTGGGCCCTGGCCTGGGGTACCAGAGCCTGTGAAGCAGAAGGAGTAGAGAAAATGAGAGAGAGAAAGGAGCACTGGCTGCCACATTGAAAGGTTGCAGAGAAATGTTTGACAACTGGTTTGTTGAGCACTTGGAATGTGACAAGTGGTCAACAGCTTATCTTGTGATTTAATGGCATTTACCTGAAGTTTATGACCCCAATGTGACTAGCAGCCACCATATTGGAATACTGGCCTCTGCCCATCTGCCAGCTCGGGTGTCCAGGGGCCTTGGGGGTGCTTCTCAGACAAGACAGGAAGATCCAGGTGTGTGGTTGGCAGGCAGGCAGGAGCCCCAGCTGCAGGAACAGTGGTGGTGCCTAGAGCTCCGCCCCTGCCTGGCTCCCACCCACAGCTCCCTGCTCAGAGGGACTTGGCTATACGTTTTTCCTCTTTCTATACTGAAGATTAAATGCCAGTCACTGGCCCTAGCTCTTTTGTAGTGGAGCCTGCCACTGGGCTCAGCACAAACCTCCTTAAGGAGTGGCAGCCTTGGAGAAGGGTCTAACCTAACTATTGTCTCCATCATTGGCTCAGAGACAGACTGCTTCTGGAATCTTGGTACACACAAGAGTACTTGTCCCCAAACAAGAGACTTATGTTCAGTGACAGCAGAGCAGGCCTGTTAATGGGGACTTCTTGAGGCCAGATATTCAGTGGCTGTTAATTGGCTTCTGTGTATTCTCTGGCATCTACTCCTTTAAGCTCAGAACAAAAGCCACGCTGCCTCTGCCACTGTCTTACTCAGCACTGTCCCTTTGTAATCAAGAAAGATAGGAAAGTAAAAGAGAGCTGAGTTGTTCCTACACCAAACTGCAGCCTGCATCTCCTTCAAGTGCACCCATGGTTGGGAAAGCTTGCACCATACTGGTCAGAGGAGGGAGGGGAATGGGGGTGGTGGTGGAGTGGGGGACAATTTAGTCCCCTTTCAATCATTGTTTATACAGCTTGAAGCACGAGACTGGTGTGATGAGATTCATGCATTACTGAGGGAGATCTAGAGGCATAGCTTTGGGGTCGCAGGACCCTGGATGGGGCATGGCCAGGCCCCACTGAAGACCTGGTTGCAAACTGCCCGCCCTTCCTGTTTGCTTCTACATTCTGAGAGAGAAGATTGAAACTGTCACTGCATGGGACAGTTCAACTCTCCAAAAATTGCCTTAAAGTTCAATTTTATATCAGTAAATGTTTTTATAAACCCGTTCATAAATATTAATCCTTTATATAATCAATTGCCAGTAAATAACTTCTACAGTAGATTGGTGTGCCCTCTTCCTCCCAGCATCTGAGACACTGGGAAGGCCAGGCACTGATCTGTCTGAGGAGGGGTTCACAGGACATGCTGCCTCACTTGGAAGGACAGCTCTGGTGACAGACAGATTTTCCTTTTTGCTTGGAAATGTATACATTCTGGCCATCCCTACATAAACTTCCCAGCCTGCATCCCTGCAGACAGGCTCCTTGACGCAGGGCCAACCCAGACTTCTCCTTTTTGAAGACCACCAACAGCACTGGGCTTCAATCAGGACAATTTTTTTTGCATTAATTTCTCACTTTCAGCAGAATGACCATTTGCTCCATTGCTGGCATCATCAATTAGAGGAGCCTCTGTCTCCATGTTCTTCTGGAAAGTCCAGTGTGGTCACTGAGGGGCTTGGAGAGAGAGGTGCAAACACTGTAATTTTCGATAAGTTCTGGTGAGTTCCAGTAGATTCTGGTAACTTCCAGGGGTGGGGAGGGGATGGCTGCTTCACTCAAACAGAGACAACAGAGCAAGCATCCCTTCTTATAAATGCAATCTATAGTTTTACCTAGCTGCACAGAGACGGGAGCATCAATTTTAAATCAGCAACAAGCATTGCTCCTAGAAATGAGGGCAGCAGCAAGTTGACAGTCAAGATGCAGACACAGACTAGGAGCCTCCATTTTCCTTCAAGAAGGGGACAAGGCACGGATGCTTCTCTCCAGCTGTCCACAATCAAGGCTTGAACAAGCAATGTGCAAAGAAGCTATGGCCTCTGAGAAGCACCCAGGCAGCTCAATCTATTTCCATATTTCTGAGCTTTAGAAGTAGAGCTCCCATTTCTGGTCTCAGTATCTGGTTGCTTTTCCTGCTCTCTGCTCTGGTGATGTCTTTTCATCATGAGGCATTAATCACAGATGCTGAGTGTACTGGAGTTTCTGCCATGTTGGGTACAGGAGCCATCCCATTGGCACTACCAGATGTTCTTATGCTTCCATCCTTTATGGGATGCTGGGTGGTTTATTTTATAGAAAGTTCAGAGGTTGATGAAGACCTGCCTGGTGTTTCAGACATGGCCCTCCAGGTCCCCTAGTTCCCCAGAAACCATTCTTACCAAAAAGTTCAGAAGCCTACAATGCTGACTCCTTCACTTAACACCCAAGGCTGCTATGTGTGTCTAGGCCCTGGTTGCCCACTTTCAGTGGTTAATGGTGAGAGTCACAGGCCACCCCTGATGGCTGGACTCCAGATCAGGAGGCCACCTGACAGCACAGCCAGACCCCTTGGATTTCTAGCAGACCCACTGACATGCACCCTACATTGTTCAATGATGGGACACTGACAGCTTGAAAGCAAGAAGCAGAAGTTACCAAGTCTGGAACAAGGACTTGAACTTTGTCTTCAAACCTTGGACTTTATGGGCAAATGGTCTCCTGAGGGAAGTCCTCTGCAGACAAATTGAGTGCCATGTTGCTCACCCCTTCTTGCTGACAGGAGGCACCAATCACTCATCACAGCCCAAGGTAGGCTTCTATAGAAGACAGGCACACCCCTTTGAAGGGGGCTTGGGTCTCCACAGAAGCTTATCCTCTGCCTCAGACAGTGACCAAAGAGAAACCAGGTTTTAGCAGGGACCAGAGATGGCCTTGGGGGTCTAGCTCTCTAGACTCAATACTCTGGTGTACCTTCAGTCTCCACTGCAGAGGATTCTGGGAAAGCATTGGTTTTTAGTAGAATATTCCAGCCACTAGATGGACATAAGAAGGTCACATAACAAAACAAAACTGGGCCTGTGTCACTTTAGAAACAAGGACCTGGAAAATCTAAGGAGAAAATACCTTATTCCTTACAGCAATGGTCTGCAAAGAGGACCATCTCAGCTGCTTTCCAGCAGGACACAGCAGATACAAAATGCCCTGTGCTCATATGGCCTTCTTGTTCTCCCATGACTCAGGACGGCATGCCAAACTGCAAACCACAGCCATAGCCTAGACCTCACAGTTACATAGAGCCTACAGTGAACACACACACACACACACACACACACACACACAGCCTACGCTCCTACCAACCGTGGTGTGTGCCCACTGAGGGATAAAAAGGCATCTGTGGAGAAATTCCAGAGCATCAATAAATACCAGAGAGTATGCCAGGGTGTCAGTTGATGAATGGAGAGAGAGCAGAAATTAATTTAGTAGATGGTGAGCACAGGTGAACGCTGGGCCTAGGTGGCCTCACTGCGCCTTCTGTCCTGAGGCTGATGATCGATCTGTGTGATATAGAGCCACAGAAACCTGAGCATCATGTCCACGCACAGCTTCCCAGGAGTGGCCAGTCTTCATTCCCTCGCACTTAGATGTTCACATCTAGCTAATAAGGAATTATTTGTTTGTGTATGTGCAAGTCACGCCTCATTCTTCTCCAGGCCCGAGGTCCCTGACGGCACCCGAAGCCCCAGACATTCCTCTGTTAATAGTCAATTCTGCTGCCAGTGCCTGGAACACAAGAGCCATTGGGGCCCATCTGCAGAGTGAACCTATCCACCTCAGACCCTGGTGGATGAGGAGAGAAAAAGAACACAGTTAGGAGACTGGATTTTCCATCTGAATCAGGGACCCTGTGTGATCATTTATCAGATGTATGTTTGTTGGTGGCTCAGTGGACTGCTTTGAACTCCAGGCATTTCCCCTGCTATGGGCATGATGAGCTATATCCTAGCTCAGAGAAATGAGCTCCTATGTGGAATCATCTGGTTGTTTGTGACAGCTAAATAAATAATTTTTTTAAAGTGACTAAATCCTTCCAGCTTTAGAAAGCTTCTCCCTGTATTAAGCATCCTTTTAATTTTCTGTTTTGCTGCTCCTGTATCTAGAATCGGACTCACCCTGCAAGTCTGTCCTCTTCTAACGCCCAGAGAGAGTAAAGGACTCTTGGGCTAAACCCATATTTCTTAGCATTCCAAAAGATCCAGAGTCCCACCTTCTCCATCAGATTCCCTGCCCATCTGTTCCAGAGTCAAGGACAAATGGCCATGGACATCCTTCAGCCAAAGAGCTGACTGGCCCTTCTGCTTTCTGGGGAAAGCATGGGTAGAGCTATCTCACCAATTTGACTCTGTCTTACACAGCTTGAGGGAGATGCACTGTCTCTCATGTGACATTTGTGAGTGTTCCTCTTGCCAGGCTTGACCAAGTAAGTCTATGCATCTCCCCATACTTGACTGAATGAGAGTCCAGACACTGGGCAGTAACCACCCCTGCCTGCTTCCAGCCATACACAGCCAATGCAGACAAGCAGAAGAAGTTGGATGAAATGTTCCAGTTGGACAAAGGTTCCTCCTAGGATGAGAAGAAAGGCAAAGAACAGCTACTCCCTCTGCCTTCCCTCATCTGGGTGTCTGTACCTCGGCTCCCACTTCCCCCTTCTGCAACCACATCTGACTTAAGAAGCAAGTTCAAGTTATGGCAGCTGCCAAGGGCTCATTAATCACTAGATTGTTTTCCAAGGCTCCTGCTTATCCCCTGACTCACTGAATGCCTAACCCTAACCCAACTCAAACATGAAGCCCTAAGCAAACGGAGTCATCAAGGCAAACTCAGAATCAATTTTTCCTGTGAATATGGACTTTTATTTTTCCTTTTAAGGACAGGGTCTTACATAGTCCATGCTGACCTCCAACATAATATGTAACTGAGGATGGCCTTGAACTTCTGATTCTCCTACCTCTATCTCTCAAGTGTTAGGACTGCAGACTTGCCACTGCTCAAGGTTTGGAGGTCACTGTTTTGCTTTCAACATTTGGATGAGGTCATTAGGCAAGAGATGATAGGTAAGAACTCCAGACTCAAGGTCTAGGGGAAGCACTTATGGGAAAATAACATGTTCATCAGACCTTTACCAGGCTCTGGCCAGTTTCCACCCTAGTTAGATCCACAGCAGAGTGGGTGGGTAAAAAACATGAATGTGATGCTTGTTCAGTGGTCCTTGGTGAGTCCAGTAGCCTGGAGGAGGCCACTTTTCCATAGGCGCCATTCTGCAGGCCAGGGAGTTGTTCTCCAATCCCCACTTCCTGCTGGCTCAGACAGACAGACAGACAGATAGACAGACAGACAGACAGTCAGACAGACAGCTTATACAAGGACCAAAGCACAAATTCTAATTGGTATTTAATGGAAATTCTGAGCCAGATATTGGGGGAAAGCGGGAATATCAGAGAGAGGAAATAGACCAGTAAATTCTCACCCAGTCAACTTCTCAGGCTGAACAGAGTACAAGCTATCTTCTGGAGTCCTATACCTGGATGATTGCTTCTACAGAATGCCTGAAAGTCTGCCTACACCTGTCTTAAAAAGCCCAGTTGTTTCACTTCCAGGTTCAACTCTGCACCATAAGGCTAGAGTTAGGATTAAAGGCGTGAGCTACTGACGTTTGGTTTACAGGCTTTGAACTCAGAGATCTCTGTCTCTTGAGTGATGGGATTAAAGGCTTTGGTCACCACTAGGTCATTTCTGTGCTGGGATTAAAGGCATGATTTACCACTCTCTGCCCATCATGGCTTGACTGTGGGTAATTCTGTTCTCTGATATTTCAGGCTGATTTTATTAAATATAGAATATATCCCACAAAGGACTTCATGGAGCAAACAGGGTCAGCGCAGGATATAGCATCACTCAAGAAGGCTTTGTTATGGTTTTCTGAAATGACTCTCCTCTGACATAGGAGAAGAGCCAAAAGACTGACAGATGTCATGATCAGTCGTGGAAATGAAGTCCCTGCAAATGGGACGAGAGATTTGGTGAAGAATGGAGGACTCCGTGCTGGCCCTGACTCTCAGAATGTGATTCAAGAAACCTTTAGGAAGATGTGCTGAGTGTGGGCTGGAGAGTTGGCTCAGCAATTAAGAGCACCAATTGCTTTTTGCAGAGGACCTAGATTAAGTTCCCAAATCCCACACAGAGTTAAAAAATCCATCAGTCACTCCTATTCCAGGGGATTCAATGCCTTCTGACCGACTGAGGCACCAAGCATGCATATGGTGCCTTGACTCACATTCATGTAAAACACTCATACAAATAAAATGAACTAAGTACATTTTTATAAGAAAGAAATCTGATTGGACATTTTGGAATAGACTTGGATACCCAGTTATGGCTTTTATTTTTCCCCAGACAACCACTTAAAATGTTGCCTTTGGTTGACTTCCCTATATAAGTCTCTGTAGAGCAAATTTGCTGCCTTAGTTTGGGAAGATTTTTGCTCAGTGATGTAATTACTTCCTCATAAGGCAAACCCCAAATGAGAAGTAGCTATAAATATTGATGGACGAGCTGGTGGTGCCCTTGGAGTTGAGATGGGAGGTGAACGGTCACCAACACAGTGTGCATCCCAGTGACTGCTTTGTTTACTCTCTTGTCCATTTGCTAACTAGTCTTTAATTCTGCTGCCTCAGCTGGCCTTGAATAGGGATCAGGACAATCTACAGTTTCCTAAGCATCAGGTTTGAATATTCATATTATCATGGCCAGGTAGCACACTGCTAAGAACTTAGACTACACCCCCATGGAAGCCATTTCTGCTGGCAGGGGTTCTTTCTGGCCCACTTCAGGCTCCAGTACCCTTTACTGGAACCAGTCAGAACCCCAACTACAACTTTGTTTCCAAGGGAGTTGTCTTCATTTCATACTTTACAGTGAACAGGAAGGACTGCCATGCTCAGAAGCATGTCCCTCTTCAGGACCCTAATCTTGGGCAGCTGTTTGCCACTCAGAAAAGCCCAGTCAAGGTGTGAGAGGACCATCTTCAAAGTAAAGGAGAAAACAGGTGCAGGACAGCATGGAGTGTGCAGCCTGGAACTGTGCAGGCAGAAGTATGTCTTGAGTGACAAGACAAAGGGATCCATCACGTCAGGGAAGGCATGCTGGCAAGAGCATGAGGTAGCTGGTCATACTGCCAGAAGTACCTGCCATCAGGAAGCAGAGAGCAGTGAATGTTGATGCCCAGTCCTCACCTCACTGGGTGCTGTTCTCATGGTTAACAGTACATATAAGGCTTGATGTTTAAGATATATATATATGTATATATGTACACATATATGTATGTATGTATGTGTGTGTGTATGCTTGTATGCATGTATAAACAAAAAGGCCTCTAGCGTGGAAACCTCTAGCTTGTACAGGTTGCAACCTGTCAGCTCACTTCCTTTCTTTGGAAGTAGTTGGGCTATTCTTTAAAAACTATCTAGTCTTGTAAAAATCTATTACAGAAGTCACAGAAGCTAAACGCTTTTTACAAAAACTGCTTACTTAATAACCAATGGGATCCGCAAATACCTATTACAAATTCAAGTCCTGCTTATAAAAAGACAGGATATGAGGTAAACTATCACCAAATTGTTCCTTTGTGGTTATTGCATTTATAAGCCCTCAATTAATGTGCTATGTGCTGAACCTCGGAGGGTGCTCTTAGGTATTGTCCTTGTATCTGCATCTCAATAAAAGCCTCTACTTATTAAAATGTATCTGTGGTCGTGATGAATCTCTGAGTGTCCTCATGTCCATAACAATGTCACTCACATTCAAGATAGTTAAGTTAAATCCACCCTCAGAGACACACACAGAGCTCTGTCTTCCAGATGATTCTAAATCTTCCTGTTGACAATGAAGACTAACCATGAAACTACTAACCTATGCAGTATCTGTTAGAAACCAGTCTGAGCTTTGGCTGATACCATACCCAGATGAAGTTCTTAAGGACTTTGTCACATAGAATATGAGCTATCTGAGCCACCTAGCAAGAAAATTGATGGCATGTAGGTCAGTTTTTCAATGTTTTGACAGCATCTGAAGGAAATTATGAAAAGGAGGAATGCTTTATTTTACATTCAATTTCAGATGTCCATGATCAGCTGCATCCACTATTATCATCCTCACCATCATTATCAGTACTACCATCACAACTATCATCGTTACCACCATCACCAAATGGCCCATCACAGTCTCCACAATCATCACCACCACCATTACCAAATGACCATCACTATCCACACCATATTGAAAGAGAGAGCATCAGTAATACCACCAGCATCACCGTCACCACCCACCGCCAGCTCTATAATCTCCATCCATCAGTAATACCACCACCACTGTTACCACCCACCACCAGCTCTATAATCTCCATCCATCAGTAATACCACCAGCATCACCGTCACCACCCACCGCCAGCTCTATAATCTCCATCCATCAGTAATACCACC
>PVIH01031519.1:0-10700 GCA_004025045.1 Sigmodon hispidus | reverse complement strand
GAAATACAAATAAGATTGCTACACCTATATTTTCTTTGTGTTCATCTTTCCCTCTGAATTTTTTTTTTCCATCCCTGTATATCCTTATTCAAGGTCTCTTCCCCCTCCCAACACATCTGGTCATTTTTTCCTCTGCAACTCCCCATCCCCTCCCTGGGCAGGGAGCAGACAGTCCTATGGTCCCCCTGACCCAATAATGAATCTTTCAATGTGGCTAAGAAATATGTTGTCAGGAAGGTTGCTGATAATCAGCAATGTATGTAACAAGATGGCATTCATTGAGCTTTTTTTGTCACAAGTCCTTGTGACCACCAGCATAGTGGAAAAAAATGAAGATTACAAGTGTCACTCACATGCTTTAGTAGAACACAAAATTATTACAGTGATTACCTGAGCACAGCAAGAGGAAAGTCTTTGCAACCCATAATGTCCATAATGTCCATGACTTTCATACCTTCATGCCTATAAAGCATCTACAAAGCATCTTCATTGAACTGTCCCCACAGCAACAACAACCTCTTTCTTTTACTACTTATGAAAATTTTTACTATTACACAGGCAATTTGTACATATGTAGAAAACAAGGGATGAAACAGAGTAGAAAAAATGCTTCTCATTAAAGACAGTCATTTTTAATGTTTTGGCAAATTTTCTGCCAGCTTTTATGTGTGCTTTTATCTTAACAGTTGTAATCATCCAATATGTACAATTTTATCAGAGTTCTCACCTACATTTTAGCAATTTTTATGTTAGTCCAACTGTAATAATTACATCTCACTTTCTTGGTTGTTACTCTCTTCTTTGTAATGTCTGAGCTCATTATAAATGATGATATAAGATTTGAATACATTGAAAAGCAGATGTTCTACCTAATTTTATTCTATGAGTAAAAAAATTAAAATACTAGGTTAATAAAAAAATCTTTCCTGCTTGTACATGATACAATAATTAAAACCAACCTATTTCTAGAATGTGTGCTTGCTTATCTTATCATGAGACTAAAGTAATTCAATATTTTCAATAAAGGACCTAATTTTTAGATATCTGAGAATGTGTGTCTCTTATGGGCTTCAACATCAGTATTTCAATTCTTCATGGTAGTTCATTGGTTAACATTAATTTTCAGTTAATGATGTAAGCATACAAGTGAGCATTTTTGTTATTTTTATTTATTTGTAAAGGTTTTATTTCCATGTATACCCCTGCTCACCCTCACTTTCCTCCTTTCAGTCCTTCCCAGTCCCTCCCAGTCCTTTTTTTAGCCTTGCCTACCCCATCTCCCCATTTATGCCCCAAGGAGGGCAAGGAGTCCCAAGTTGGGTCCTCATCCCAGCATTAAGGCTGAGTTAGGAGTTCCTCTGTAGGGAATGGCCTCCAAGATGCCAGTTAATGTACAGGAATGAAATCTGATCCTACTCCATGAGGCTTTCTATACTGTCTATTCAATAATCATCTACCTTTGGAGAGTTAGTTCCTTTCCCTGAAGGTTCCCTGGTGGCTGTTTCTGACTCAGTGAGCTCCCAATAGCTTCAGTTAGCCATCTCCGTGGATCTCCTCATGATCCTAATCCCTTTGCTCATATAGACACTCCAATCTCTCTTCAGCTGGACCGGGAGCTCGAACTTGTGCTTAACTGTGGATATCTGCTCTACCTCAATCCATTGTTGGATGAAGATTCTGTAAAGACACTTAGGGTGGTCATTCATTTGATTATAGGGGAAGTTTTCATTAAGTACCCCCTTGACTATTGCTTGGAGTCCTTTTCAGGGACATCCTGTGTGTTCTTGGAGGTTTCTCTAGCACCCAGTATCTTTCCAAACCCACAGTGTCTCCCTATATCAATCTATCCATCTCTGCTTTCATTGTTCACTGCCTGTTATGATCCCAGTTTACTCAGGAGAGCTCTATTTTCTCTTCCCAGGGGCCCTTAAATGTCTCTCTAAAGTTCCTTCTGATCCGAAGCTGTTCATGGGTTGTGGTTTGCAGTCTGGATAATCTTGGCTTTTTGTCTAAATCCCACTTATATGTGACTATATGCCATGTCTATCTTTCTGGACCTGTGTTACCTTACTCAGGATGATACTATCCCAATTTTAGGATGTAATTTTTTTTCTGCTGAGTAGTACTCCATTTATAAATGTACCACAATTTGTTAACCCATTTTTCATTTGATGGCTTCTAGGGTTTTTCCAGGTATTGGCTCCTCTAAATAATGCTACTATGTATATAGTGGAGCGAGAGCTCTTGAGTTAAAAATGTGCATCCTTTGGGTATATGCCCAATTGTGGTATTGCTGGATCATTGGGGAGATTGATTTCCAGTTTTCTAAGGAACCATGATACTGCTTTCCAAAGTGGTATTACAAGCTTCCACTCTCATCAAAAAAAAAAGAGTGTTTCCCTTGTTTCACATTCTCTCCAGAATAGGCTGTCACCTGTGTTTTAAATCTTAGCCATTCTGACAGGTGTAAGGTGGTATCACAAAATTGTTTTGATTTGCATTTCTCTGATGGCTAAAGATGTTGAGCAATTCTTCTAGCTGTTTGTTATTTTTATATTAAAATTATTATTTTTTTAGTTCTGAAATCCATTTTTAAATTGGATTATTTGGGTTTTTAATCTCTAGCTTCTTGAGTTTTCTTTTTTTAAATTTTTTTATTATGAATAAAATCACATTTTCTATCCATGTATATCCTTATTCAAATCCCTTCCCCTGCCCACCCCCTCAGGTCACTCTCTCTCTTCTCCACATCTACCCATCTACTCCCCAGCATGATCAGGAGGTCCCAAGGTCCCAATATTCCTCAGTTCAGCCTCTACTCCTGGCAGATCCAGTTTTCTCCCCACAACATCAAGACTGAGTCAGGTGTTCCTCTAGAGGGAGTGGGATCCAAGGTGCCAGTCCAAGGTCTTTCAGATCCCAAGATGTTCAGTGTTTGTGGTTTGCAGCTTGGATATGCTTTGCTTTTTTTTATTTACTTTTTTGTTTAGAGAACACTAATGAGTGAATACATCCCCTGCTCATCTTTCTGGGTTTGAGATACCTCGCTCAGGAGGATCTTCTCCAAATCCATCCATTTGCCTGCAAATTTTAGCATATCATTCCTTTTTTTCTTACTGCTGAGTAGTGCTCCACTGTGTAAAGGTACCACAGTTTGTTTGTTAATCCATACTTCAGTTAAGGGGCATCTAGGTTGTTTCCAGGTTCTTGCTATTTCGAATAATGCTGCTATGAACATAGTTGAGCCTTTGGAGTGCAAATGTGCATCTTTAGGTTATATGCCCAGCAGTGGTATTGCTGGATCCTTGGGGAGATTGATTCCCAGTTTTCTGAGTAACGGCCATACTGCATTTCAGAGTGGCTGAACAAGCTTGCACTCCCACCAACAATAGAGGAGTGTTCCCTTTGCTCTGAATCCTCTCCAGCATAGGCTGACAGCTGTGTCTTTTATCTTAGCCTATCTGATAGGTGTAAGGTGGTATCTCAAAGTGGTTTTGATGTGCATTTCTCTGATGGCTAAAGATGTTGAACAGTTTTTCAAGTGCCTTTCAGCCGTTTGTAATTCTTCTGCTGAGAATTCCCGTTTTAGTTCTGAACCCCATTTTTTGATTGGGTTATTCAAGGTTTTGGGCTCTAGATTCTTGAGTGCTTTATATATTTTAGAGATCAATCCTTTATCACTTGTAGAGTTGGCAAAAATCTTTACCCATTCTGTAGGCTGTTGCTTTGAGTTTTCTATATATTTTAGAGATAGTCCTCTATCAGATGTAGAGTTGATAAAGATCTTTTCCCATTCTTTAGGCTGTCATTTTGTTTTATTGACTGTGTCTGTTGTCTTACAGAACCTTCTCAATTTAAGGAGGTTCCATTTATTAATTGTTGTTCTCAGTGTCTGTGCTACTGGTGTTATATTTAGGAAGTGGTCACCTGTGCCAATGTGTTGAAGAGTGTTTTCCACTTTCTTTTATATCAAGTTAAGTGTAGCTGGGTTTTTGTTGGGCTCTTTGATCTATAAGAACTTGAGTTTTGTGCAGGGTGATAGATAGGGATTTATATGCATTCCTCTACATGCTACTATCCAGTTATGCCAGCACCATTTGATGAAGATACTATCTATATCCATTGTATATTTTTGGCCTCATTGTCAAAAATCAAGTGTGCATATATGTTTGGATTAAGGTCAGGTCTTTGACTTGATTCCATTCATTAACAAGTCTGTTTTTGTACCAGTGCCAGGCTGTTTTTATTACTGTATCTCTATAGTACAGTTTGAAGTCAGGGATGATGATGCCTCCTGGAGTTCTGTTATTGAACAGGATTACTTTGGGAATCTTGGGTTTCTTGTTATTCCATATGAAAATGAGTATTGTTCTTTTGAGGTCACTAAAAAATGTGTTGGGATTTTAATGGGGATTTCATGGAATCTGTAGATTGCTTTTGGTAAGATTGCCATTTTTTACTATGTTGCTCCTACCTATCCAGGAGCAGAGGAGATCATTCCATTTTTCTGATATCTTCATCAATTTCTTTTTCTAATGACTTACAGTTTTTGGCAAACAAGTCTGCCACTTCTTTGGTTAGTGTTACCCCATGATATTTAATGCTATTTGGAGCTATTATAAAGGGTGATGTTTCACTTATTTCTTTTTCAGCCCTTTTATCAGTTGTGTATAAGAGGGCTATTGATTTTTTTAGTTAATCTTGTACCCTGCTACATTGCTGAAGTTGTTCTTCAGCTGTAGATGTTCCCTAATAGAATTTTCTGGTTGTCCCTGAGGTTGTTCTTAATCTGCTCTGTATTCGAGGTCTGGGGGTTTCTGGTTGTCTTTGAGGTTGTTGAGGTAATTGTGGTGATGATGTGGGTAAGGAATGGGGCAGGGTTTTAGAGCTGGGGTATCAAGAAGAATGGATTTTGCGGGGAGGTTGGGCTTGCAGTGGATTTCCCTACTGGCTTGAATTTTTGGAAAAACTTGGTAGTGGTAGAGTTCCAAGGGCTGTGCCCCAGGCCTAGTTTTAGAGACTGTGGTCTCTGCTTGGCATGGACAAGGTGTCAGTCACCTAATAGTCTGTTGGAGCATTTGTGTTTTAATCAAACTTTTTTCCAGGAAATTAAAATTTATATTCAGTATACATTTCATATGTCATAAAACAGTATTTTTAATGCTATGCAAATTATTTAGAAATTAAAAAGGCTTAATGACTCAAACTGTATGAACTAAACTATGGAGTTCCATTATTAGACTCATGAATACATTGTTCATAAACCAGAGTATTTCCCAGTGGTGTATTATCAAGGTAAATGTTTCTATCATCACAATTTTGTAAACTGAATTTCTATTATTTAAAGAAGATTCTTGTTATATTCTCAAGCTTGGACTAATTAGAAGAAATAAATAGCTATCTTATCAAATAATTTTACTTGGAAACAAGTATATACTAAAAATATATTAAATATTTTTCAGTTTTTATTGATAAGAGAGCTAAATTTATATTTGTGAAATGAAAAACTTACAATCAAAATACTTCCAAATAAACAAAGGTTATATTTAATTGAGCAAAGAAAGTCTCTCTAGTCTGAGGGTTATTTTCTGCTTTATAATGTTTAAAAAATTTACTAAATAAGTTTTCTTAAATATATACATGCCTCTGAGTGTCCTGTCTGCCTATGCCAAAAAATGATAAAAAATGAAGAATGAAAAAAATACAGTTAATTTCTTAGTGTTTTCAAATTTCAGCAATGTCAAATGTTTTCACTTTTTCTGATTCTGGTTTGAAATATTTAAGACATCAGTTTTGCTGGTAGATATTTACTTGTTAAGATCTTAGTGTTGTTAAAGATTTGTATTTAATTATGTATTTGTATATGAGTGGTATGTGCAAGTGTGTCAGGTAGGAGGCCAGGCAGTACCTGGTTCCATGACTCTGCAGTTAGAGGCTCTGGTTGTGTGTCCTGAACCTGAGCCATCATATTCCTAGCCATGTTTCTCTCGAAACCCAGAAAAAATGAAGATGCAATTGATTACCTTCCACTTGGACGTTAGTGGGCAAAATGATTTGCCTCTTTGACTTTTCTAGAGGCTGAGGTTCAGAGCTTGAAGTCTGCAGCTTAATTCTTTTTGAAATTTCAAATATGTACTCAGCATGTTGAATTAGACACAACTACTCAAAGTAAAGAGATGTTAAGACAAGTGGCCTGTACAAACTAGGTGATAGCACTATGGCCTTGAACTGAAAGATATACAACACCTTAATGCTTTTGCCTCCAAGCAAGTTTTTGAGTAATAGGAACAACTGACTTATTTAGTACAGAGTCTGATTCTTCCCTTTCAAATCTGCAACTTGCTGAAACAATACAATGAAATAAGAGAATTTCAATCGAACTTAATTGAAGAAGTATATTAAACTCAGAAGGGAATTTTCTCCTACTTCTTTTGATTTCTCAGCAATAAATTAGTGAGTTAATGTCACTGGATGGATTACTTTATTTATCTAACCATGGTTATCCAGATAATAACTCATTCCAGTTGAATCTCAAAATAACTGATTTTACATGTTTCAAACCACATTTAAAATGTCATTCCAGAGGGAAGACTACCAATTTTACCCATTAGAAAAAAATAATTCAAGAGGCTGCAGTCTTGCTCTGTGTTCATGTCAACCCAGGATTTTCCCAAGCTTTCTTAAGTCCATACATATTTTGAACACAGTACATCCTCAGATTTCTAAAAAAGACAGCACTCAAGTTTCCTGAGATGGAATAAATTAGTTCATGAATTCTTCTTGTCTTGTAACATATACTGAAGATATTTCCATTTTAATGTTTGGACCCCATTGGTTGAATATTCTCTGTTTATGTTCAGTTCTGACTATGGAAGCAACCACATAAAGTTTGTTGGATTGACCTTATGTGACTTTCTAGTAATTGAATACAGCCTTTCACAGTTTTAGTTGCTTTACCTTTGGCTGTGACAAAATGCTCTAGCTGAACCAGTTTAAGGGAAAGAGGGTGATTTTGGCTTATAGTTCCACAGGTATAAGATATGTTGGGCTGGAGAAGCCATGGCAGCAAGTTGTGGCAGGGGAAGGAGACAGGCTGTGCACATTTTATCCACACTTTAGAAGCAAATAGTGAACAGTAGGTGAAACAATACTGTGACACCTCAAGGTATGATCTCTATGACTCACTTCCTCCAAAATCTTTACTTCCTAAAAGCCCTACATCTGGGCATTAAGTGCTGAAGCATGTGGGCCTATAGAAAACATCTGAGTTTTATTTAGAGTAGATCAACTTGGAAACAATAGATATACACATTTGTAACAAGGACATCTCCTGAGCTGACTTTGATGCGCATGGATTTGAGGTTACCAACTTAAGCCATAGTCAAGAAATCTGCTCACATATTCTGTTGTGAAACTGTTTGCTGATATAATCATACCATTCTTTTTATTTTTCATTAAGTAGTAAGCCAAGTGTGTCGTTTTGAGACTCATCTCCAGCCCTATTTGACGTTCTGCCCATTTCTAACGGAAGACTGAGCACCATGAAGTCTATTTCCAGAGCTGCCATGAATATTTATATGTTGCCTGCATCTTTACAAATTAGAGAGCAGTAAGATGAATGAGAGTAGTGAATCAGAGAAGACACACAGTGTGATGCAGGCTGAAATTTACTATCTCATTTCTATTTAAAACCTGATGACTCAGAGAAGGAGCAGTCCACATCCATTTCAGTAAATCCCTTAATGCTTTCCAGCATGGCATTTTGGATTTTAGCACTACTGGAGTGACTTGATTTATTCTGAGGATGGATATTTTTCTGCATATATGTCTGTATGTATGTAAATGTATATGAGAAAATATGTATTTAAGTGAGCTTATTTTGGAATAAAATAGAAAGAAGTAAATTTACTAGGCTAATTGTTTGTTATTTTGTGCAAGTCTTATTTTCTGTGTTGTCTTGGTGATAGTGATGTACCTACAATGTATAATGAATAATTCTTGTTTGACAAAATGCTATCTGTCTCTAAATTGATTTTTAATTTCTCCAGTTTGCATTTCCTCCACCTAGTTAGCTTCCTAACAATTATGCATTAGATTTTCCTGCCTTTTCATCTTTCCCATGTTCAAGATCAAACTTGATTTTTATAGGAGACAAGTGTCAAGATTTATTGTTGTAATATTATAGCTTGATACCTCTGCACTGCAAGGGCACAGAGAGGACAATACTCTGCATAATTTTATCTTAGTCTTTGATTATCTGGCAAATGTGGAATAATTTAAAAGCTGTATAGTATAGCGCAGTATAAGAAAAACATTTCTGAAATGTTTGTCACTGCCTTTATCAGAAACAGAATGGTGAATGTAAAATATATAGTGTGGTTAAACATGACCTGTGGTAGAAAGTTATAGATGATATTAATTTAGGAGTTTTGCTTAGAAACATAATCACAAATAATAAACACAGAGTCACAAATTAGACTTATTGGCGAGTACATTACTTTTTGCACAGTAATGGTAGAATAATTGTATTTTCTTCTTAATTGTTGACTTTTTGACCATGTCTTTCAGTGTGTTACCTCCATAGTCTAACTGCTAAGGGCTCACAAGATACTTACCTGTATCATACAACTTTTGCCTCATATGTGTTATAAGATTAGACTTCCATAACGAGAATTTTAAGAATATAATTAAATTTGGCATGTATTCATTCAGGAATTCAAAAGTGTTTTCATACTCAATGTGAAACTCTACAAAAGGCATTGAGTTAAGTTACCACTTAGGTTTTGGGAGCTTATTATCTGCTTAATAATAAATGAAATGAAAACACAGTGTTAAATAGTCCCTGAAAATCTTAATGCATGCTATGGTACTTATGTTTCAGAGATTGACAGAAAAAAAAATCACAAAAATGAATCTGAGTCTTTGTGGTGCAGGGGCAAAAGTATAAATTGTGTGAGTTCAGTGTCTTCAAGTTCAAATGAAAAATAAAAAAATTTCAAGGCCATTTGAGTCAAAGTGAAAACAGGGGTGGGAAATGACATTATTTTGGACAATGATATTTTGTGCATCAAGAAACTTTTCCTACAGGGATATTGAACTCATTTTATGTTAGTAATTAAAGATATTTATTCCAGTTTTGCTGTCCAAACAGCCATCTGGTCATTAAAACACTGAGCCAATTTGCCCCATGGCTGGAGGAAAAATGACACAAGTCCAGTTCTCGGGAAGCAGAAGCTAAAGTTAAAATTATGGTTGAAGGAATGTATTAAGGACACTGTCTCAGAGGAAGGAGACCAAGGTAGGCAAATATAACAAAAAAAAATGGAACTAAGCAAAAGAGCGAGCTCAGCCTGTGTCTACCTTTAGGCTTCCCTATTGGAAGTCCGGAAGTTCAAGTACACCACAGTAGCAATATCGGAAGCACAACAGCTGCTCTTCCACCTGTCCTGATTTTCAGTGTCTGTATTTTCTATACCTGTCGCCTCTTTTAAAAATTTACTTTCAAAACCAAATAAGCACTAATAATAAAAGAGAACAAAGAGTTGCAATGACTTTCAGTTTGTTTCACTCACCATAGCTTTTGCAGAGAGCTTGAGTAGAAGAGCAACGATCTGCCCTCCAAAAGTAACTTCTCTGTCTCATAGGAGCCTGGTCTGGCATCTAGAGAGAGCCATAAAGTCTATATCTCACCAGAAACTGGATGCATGAAGTTATTTGTATGATAACTGTGTCTAAATGAGCATAAGTGCTCAAAATGACCTAGCTTATAATCATTTGAAAAGAGTGTAATTGAATAATTTTCTATCATGTGTTCTGTGGGCATGTCTGTGGGGAATTGTCTTCACTGGAATTTCATATAAGAGATCCCAGTCTATTATGGGCATGTCGCTGCCCTATACCAGTGGTCATGGCCAGGAAAATAAAGCTAGCTACTCATGAACCTGAAAGCCAGCTAGTGGGGATTTAACAAGCAGCATTCCTCTGTGGTTCCTGGGTCTATGTTCCTGCCTTGAGTTTCGGTCTGGAACTATCTACCTGATGGATCTGAACGTAGAAGACAAACTCTTTCTCTAAGCTGTGTTTGATTAGAGTGTTTTGCCACATTAATCAAAGAGCACTAGAGTATTCTTCAGTTTCTGTTGTTTCATTTCAGGAAGCATTAAGGGGATTAGTTGCAAATCCATATTAACCTGAGAAAGATCAACTAAAGAAGACCCTAGTAGTCAAATGTCAGTTCTCTGATGCCAATTCACAGAACTGCAGGTGAAGGAGAATGAACTGTCAATCACTTCCTGGAAGTGGACTGTCGCGCGCGCCACCTCGCCAGCAAGGAACACGCAACACCGGATCCTTCCCTTTGCAGTTTATTCGGGCCTTTAATTATCTTATTGTCACTCACTCACTCACTCACTCACACTCTCACTCTCAGACATATGACGAACGACCCCGGGGGGAAGTCTGCTCGTGGCTAAATACCCTCTGGTCTTCCAATCCTGGTAAACCACGTAGACATTGCCCATAGGTCCCCAGGCGCCGGAAGCAAGCCACCATCCTCGCCTACAGCCAATAAGGAGTTGCTTACTCCCGAGAGCACTCACCTTCAGAAAAGGTGGAAGGCAGAAACCAGCACCACCTTTAGGGCGTGGTACAACGCAGCTCCCTACAGATCCCCCTTCTTTATTAAGAAAAAAAAAAAAAGC
>PVIH01031518.1:0-10702 GCA_004025045.1 Sigmodon hispidus | reverse complement strand
ACTCTTGAGGGAGGGGGGACAAAACTGGATTTGGCCGGGAGTGAAGACTGATCCAAGCATTATTGGGCCAGTGTGACCATAGGACTGTCTGCTCCCTGCCCAGGGAGGGGATGGGGAGTTGCAGAGAAGAAAAATGATCAGATGTGGTGGGAGGGGGAAGAGACTTTCAATAAGGATATACAGGGATGGAAAAAAAAAAAGATTCAGAGGGAAAGCTGAACACATAGTAAATATATGTGTAGTAATCTTATTTGCATTTCCACCCTTGATAAGCCATGCTTATGATTAGTATCCTCTGTATAGTTATTGTTAACTCTTCGGCATTTTTAAATTCTTTATACTGTGTTTTTGAAAAAGAAAAAAAAAAAAGAAAACTCTGGGAACAGGAAGAGCAGAGTAGAGAAGACAGAGAGACACCACGGAGACATCAGGAGAAGTCCATAGCTCTAGAAAACAACTATGCTTCCCTGAGAAAAGGTATCTATTTCTACTTTTAAGTGTTGAACTATTTGGATTTTGTCTTGTCATTGCTTTGGTTTTGTTTTGTTTTGTTTTGTTTTTTTACTTTCTTGGATTTCTTGGGTTTCTTACAGATTTTATTGATTTCTTCTAATTTCTTGTTTGGCTTTGCTTCCATTTCCTTAAAAGAACTTTTTATTTCTCCTTGATGTCTTTTATCATCTTCATAAAGTTTTTGTTAAGGTGGAAGGTAGTTTTCTTTTGCTTTACCTGCATTGGGATGTTCAGTTCTTGTTATAGAACCTGTAGTTTCTGCTATATTAGTCTTTGCATTGGTGAATGTATTCTTATACTGGCTTCTATTCATTTCTTTGTCAACTCCTTACACTTGGAGCCTGTGTCTCCAGAAGTCCCCCTTCTTTCAGTGTGTCCTTCTGCATTGCTGTCCTTCCCAGTTGCTGCAGTAGGAGTGTGTGTTTCCAATGAACTTGGGGGCTTTGGGAGATTTAGGTTTCAGGCAAGGGGGATGGTGCTGCTGGGTCTCTGGAACTGGGACAGATTTGGGGGAGGAGCCAGGTATTTGCCATTGATGCTTGGGGTTGGAGCAATATGCTGGTCATCCAGGAGCCCAGGGCAGCTTGCTGCAGTAGGGGTATGTGTGTGTTTGATAGTCTCTGTCTTTCCATTTTTTTCTTCCTCCCATGCCTATGATTTTTTCAGTACTTCAATGTACTTTAATTTTCATAGCATCCCTAATGAAGTGATTGTCTCCATTGCTTAATGAAAGCAAATAGCCTTTCTACAAGACCTTTTTCTCACTCTGTCATTCTCTTATAACTTCACCAAGGTAACATCTTCAGAATTAAGAACATGGGCTTTCAGAATGGTAGTGCTGTAGGAGGTATGAAGAAGGTGACCAACAAAATAGATATCTTGTCTTAATAGAAAAAAGTATTTGGGGGCTAGAAAGAAACCTCATGATAGGAAAACTCCCAGGAATCCACAAGGATTATCCCAGCTAAGACTATAAGCAATGATGAAGAGGGTGTCTGAATTGGCCTTCCCCTATAATAAGATTGATGACCACCCTAAATGTTATTATAGTACCTTTACCCAGAAACTGATGGAAACAGATGCAGAGATCCACAGCTAAGCTCTGAGCTGTGATCTAGGAATCCAGTCGAAGAGAGGAAGAAAGGATCATATGAGAAAAGGGGTCAAATCCATGATGAGGAAATCCATAGAGACAGCTGATCTGAGCTACTGGGAGCTCAATGACTCTGGGCTGACAGCTGGGGAACCTGCATAGCACCAAACTAGGCTCTCTGAATACGGATGACAGTTGTGTGGCCTGAGTAGTTTGTGGTACCTCCATCAGTGAGTACAGGATTTACCCTAGTTCCTTTTTGGAACCCATTACCTATAGAGGAATACCTTACTCAGGGGAGGTACTTGGTACCGCATTAACTTGATATCCCAGTCTTTGTTGACTTCCTATGGGAGACCTTATTCTCTTTGAGGAGTGAATGGTGGGATGGATAGAGGGACTCTGGGGGATGAGTAGGAAGAGAGAAGGGAAGGAGAATTGTGGTTGGTATGTAAAATAAAACCTTTTAAATAAAAAAATATTTCAATTTCAGAGAACAATCCTAGACACAAAAAATGACATTTAAAAAATAAGAGATAAGAGAACAAAAGGAGATTAAGGGGATACAAATTGGAAAAGAAGAAGTGAAACTATCTCTATTTGCAGATGATATGATTGTATACATAAGTGACCCACAAAATTCTTCCAAGGAACTGCTACAGCTGATAAACATCTTCAGCAATGTAGCAGGATACAAGATTAACTCAAAGAAATCAGTAGCCCTTCTAGACACTAAAGATAAAAGAGCTGAAAAAGAAATAAGGGAAACATTACCGTTCATAATAGCTGCAAATCATATTAAATACATTGGAGTAACTATAACCAAAGAAGTAGCAGACTTATTTGACAAAAATTTTAAATCACAAAAGAAAGAAATTGAACAGGATATCAGAAAATAGAAAGCTCTCCCATGTTCCTGGATAGGTAGTATCAACATAGTAAAAATGACAATTTTGCCAAAAGTAATCTACAGATTCAATGTACTGCCCATCAAAATCCCAACACAATATTTTTTGGACCTTGAAAGAACAATACTCAATTTCATTTGGAATAACAGGAAAGCCAGGATTGCCAAAATAATTTTACTCAACAAAAGAACCTCAGGAGGTATCACCATCCCTGACTTCAAGTTATACCATAGAGCTACAATAATAAAAACAGCCTGGTACTGGCATGAAAACAGACTTGTGGATCAATGGAATAGAATTGAGGATCTGGGCATTAACCCAAAAACCTATGAACACCTGATCTTCGACAAAGAGGCATAAAATATTCAATGGAAAAAAGATAGTGTATTTAACAAATGGTGCTGGCATAGCTGGATGGAAGTGTGTAGAAAAATGCAAATAGATCCAAGCCTGTCACCCTGCACAAAACTCAAATCCAAGTGGATCAAAGACCTCAACATAAACCCAGCCACTTTAAACTTGATAGAAAAGAAAGTGGGAAATACACTTCTATGAATTGGCACAGGCCACCACTTCCTAAATATAACACCAGTGGCACAGACACTAAGATCAACAATCAATAAGTGAGATCTCCTGAAGCTGAGAAGCTTCTGTAAAGCCAAGGACACTGTCAATAGGACTAAATGACAGCCTACAGAATGCGAAAATATTTTCACCAACCCTACAAGTGATAGAGGACTGATCTCTAAGATATAAAAAGAACTCAAGAATCTAGAGCCCAAAACCTTGAATAACCAAATCAAAAAATGGTGTACAGATCTAAAAAGGGAATTCTCAGCAGAAGAATTATGAATGGCTGAAAGGCACCTGAAAAGGTACTCATCATCTTTAGTCATTAGAGAAATGCAAATCAAAACAACTTTGAGATACCACCTGACACCTGTTAGATTGGCTAAGATAAAAGACACAGATGACAGCCTATGCTGGAGAGGATGAGGAGCAAGGGGAACACTCCTCCATTGTTGGTGGCAGTGTAAGCTTGTTCAGCCTCTTTGGAGTGCAGTATGGCGGTTTCTTAGAAAATTGAGAATCAATCTACCCAAGGACCCAGCAATACCACTTCTGGGTATATACCCTAAAGATGCACAGTCACACTCCAAAGGCATTAGCTCAACTATGTTCATAGCAGCATTATTTGTAATAGCAAGAACCTGGAAACAACCTACATGTCCGTCAACTGAAGAATGGATTAACAAACTGTGGTACATCTACACAATGGAGTACTACTCAGCAGTAAGGAAAAGTGATATCCTAAAATTTGCAGGCAAATGGATGGATTTGGAGAATATCCTTCTGAACAAGGTATCACAATCCCAGAAAGATAAGCAAGGGATGTACTCACTCATTAGTGGGCTCTAAACAAACAAACAAACAAACAAGAAAAAAGCAACACATGCCCAAGCTCCAAACCACAACCACTGAACAGCTTGGGATCAGAAATATCTTGGACTGACTCCTTGGATCCATTCCCCCTAGAGGAATACCTAACTCAGTCTTGAGTTTGTGGGGAGAAAACTGGATCTGCCAGGAGTGGAGACTGAATTGAGCAATATTGGGACAGTGGGACCTTGAGACCACCTGCTGCCTGCCCGGGCGCAGGGGTGGGGGTGAGAGTTGTAGAGAACGACCTGATGTGTTGGTAGGGGTAAAGGACCTTGAATAAGGATACACAGGATAGAAAATGTGACTTCTTTGTTCATAATAATAATAATAAAAGAAAAGAAAAAAAAGAATCTAGGAGATTTTTAACATTTATATTACTCAAATGAAATAGCAACCAATATCTACTGAATTAATATATGCATTCATATGATTTCTAAAATGTACCTGACAAAGCAAGTGAGCAATACATGATATTCATGAGGAAAATAAAAAAAACAAGTAATACTAAACTATTAAAGCATCGTTCTTTAAAAACACTTAGAAAATTTTGGAATGGTGATAGATACAAGGATAAAGAGAATCAAAAGCTACTTGCATCCCTTAAGCCTGAAGAGTTAACACACACTTGAGAAGGCATGTCCAGGACACAGACTTCTCATCCTTAATGGGCAGCAAGCACAAAAGGCCAGCCCTATTTCTGAAAGGGAAAAAAAGAAACTCAAAATGCTATCTGGTTGAAGGAGTAAGGTGAAAGTGTCTTTCTTCTCCAGATAATGGGTAAAAATAGATTCATCTGTTAGGAATTAGAAATCCAAGAAGATGTGTCTACTGTAGAGTTCAAACTGGATAAAAAACACCTGCAGTTTTCTTAAAATCCAGGCCCAGGTTCAGTAGGGATCAAGATATTGCAGTTCCAACAAGGCTCATGCAAGCCAAACGGCCAGACTGGTTATGCCTGCATTCTACTCTTAGTACACAGAGAACTAGCAAAAAGATTGCTATAAAAGCTTGCCTGCAGCAAAGAAAACCTATACAAGAAAACATCAAACTACCTTCTAAGACTCAGAGGGCATCAATGTAAACATTCTCTTTCTCTGACTTGAATTCAGAAGCAAAACAACAGATTATAGTAGAATATGGCCAGCTGATGTGTTAGCATTCTATTTCTGTACTATCTTATTGGATAGATATTTTGACTCAGACCTTTGAAGGTTTAGTTTTTAACTGATTGGCCCTAGGCTTTGGTGAGGCAACATATCACAGCAGCAGGGCATGGCCAAAGTACTCACCACAAGATTGAGGAGAAAGGGTAGAGTGCAGGCATAACCAGTCTTGCTGTTTGACTTGCATGAGCCTTGTTGGAACTGCAATATCTTAATCCCTACTGAACCTGGGCCTGGATTTTAAGAAAACTTAAATGGATGGAGGAGAATAGTGGGAATGAGATAGAGATCCATGGTCTCCTTAAGTGACAAATCCTATGACTAGATGAATCCAACTATACCCAGTTTCTTAATGTTGTCACTACTTCCCAATACTGCTAAGTTGAGACCAAGCATTTAATATAATAGTTTTGTAGAACTCTGTCAGGTTGGGGATAGAGAGAAAACAAAGAGGAGTGTCTAGGTGGAGAGCCTTTTTAAAGGGGTCTAAGCTTGAAGTTAGAACCCTGGCCAGGTCTAGCTAATTTGCCAAAGCCTTGGGGACTAGGACAGAATCCTAACATCCCTCATTTTGATTTTATTAAAAAAAAGTGAGTTCTTGATGACAAGTAGTGGGTGGGGAATGAGGATGCAGAATTTTCTGTTCTTTAGACTGCTTCCTGTGGATCCAGGAAGGTATAAGTGAAGAGGCTATCATTTTGGAAATCTCAGGCATCTGTCACTTGGAGGAGCTAAGAAAGCAAGTTGTTAGGAGAAAAAATAGATTATTAACATTGGTCCTATGAATGGGGGTAGACATAGAAAGAGTGATAACTGGCATACAAATGGAATGGAAATATTCCCTGCTTTTATAAAAAAGGCAAAGGTAAATAAAAGAGGCATAAGAGTAGACATGCCCTTCATTAAGTCTGGAGAGGTGGTACCAGCGCTAAAATCTCAGGAACTTGTCAGGATGGCATACTATATTGAGAGATGATTTCATCACATCTGCTGTTTTTCTGTTGTCTGGCAGGAGAGTTGAGCCTGTGCAGGAACTGTAAATATCTAAAAAAAACAGCAGGGATAGATTACATTTTTTGTGTTTTATAGTAAAAGTTGCAACTTTGGATTAGAAGGTATGAATATGATTTAGGGCCTGGTCTCAGCCCAATGAAACACATCTTTAAGTCTTTAACTAAAAGAAATTTACTGAGTGGAAGTGGTTGAGTGAAAGAGGGAAGAGGAGGGATGATTCTGTACCCTCTCTAATGCTAAATTCTGGTACAAGGTGAACTGTCTGTACTGTGTCCATTAGCTGAAAGAGAATGAGATCTGTGACTTATATAGAGAGATATAAGATGGCAGCTGAAGCAAAAGCTTAGTTGTAAAGTGACATCAGAGATCTGAGAAGGATGAATTATACCTGAGTTAGCAAACAAAAGTGCAAGAAATATTACCTGCTAGCTGTCTGAGAATCTATGCCTCCATGGTGGTTGAGGGCAGTGGTCTCGTGACAGACAAGTTAGTCTTGGCTGTCTTCAGCTGCTAGGCCTCAGGCCTCAGAGGATCTGACAAATGGTAGGAACTCATGAGATAAAACAGCTTACCTTGTCTAGGCAAGAGTGAGGCCATCAATTCCCCAGGGTACTGTTGTCCACCATCTGAAGGTGGCCTTGACAGCAGGTGTTTTGAGAGACAACTTTTGTATCATGGCTGGTGTTGTCATTGTGGTGCAAGTTTGGGATGGAGATTCTTCTTTGCCTGTTGACCTTCTCAGAAGTATAAGATGCTGTCAGGAGCCAGCGCATCTATCTATTATTAAAAAGTCTTTAATTTGAACATTTTAAATACTATATTCTTCACATCTATGAGCATTTGAGAGCTGTATCCATATTAGGTATGAATACAGGCAAAATGTAAAAGCTAGCTTACAGTCTAGGGTGAAAGACTGCATCAGAGCACAAACTTAGCACTGATGCCAGCCTGCAGAGCTTACAGGGAGGGGGTTAAGATTTGCCAAGTGAGAGTCTGAGCATGTGATCCTTGCCCTGAGTAAAGATGGAGTTACATCTTATGACTTGCAGAGTTTTTTGTTTTTGTTTTTGCAATATAAACAAACATAAAATCAGAAGCATTTAAAATCAGTAAAGAACCAAGAGACAGGAAAGCAGACAGACAAGAAGCAGAGGACCCAGAGCTGGTTACAAAACTTGGCACTAAGCCCTAGGTGTCTCAATGTGGGCGAACACTAGCTGGCAGTCCTGGGACCATCAAAATTACCAAGCTATCACACCTCCTCATAGGCTAAGGGAATAAGGGGCAGGGAGCATCACCCAAAAAAAACTGGAAGTATGAGAGATAAGGATCTAAAAGATCTGAGCAAAACCCAAGACCTCAATTATGGCCAGAAATGAGTGTCTGATGCAAATGGGAGCCCTTGAAAGAAGGAGTTTACTGGTTTACAGTTCTCTAAAGGAGTCCTAGCAGAGAGCCAGCATTCAACCAATTGTGAACAGTGACTTTTTCCATTCCAAAAGCACAGGCATACAGCCCGAACTTCCAAAAGATAAGAGGATATGGTTTGGGGTTTTGTTTTTTTTTTTTATTTTATTTTTTCAAAATCTTTGCTCACACAGTCAGAAACCACCCTCTACCCCTGCTCATCATTTTCAGCCTTTGAGTTTCCTTAAGTCATTCTATACTACACGATATATTGTGATCTTTTTATGACATTTACATTGTTTCTCCCTAATCACTTAATCATTTTTGGGAACTGGGAAAGTTCATCGCTGGGAGTCCACTTGGATCTCTAATCATTAGACATAATCACTTATTAAAAAGGAGATTGCAATGATTTTTTGTTGGGAAACTAATATCTCTACTTTGTGGGTACTAATTTACACAGATTCAATTTCTAATTTTGCAAAAATTTTATTTCAGTTGTGTGTAATAGATGTTGTATTCAGGTAGCAATAACAAGAAAACCCAAGATTGGAAAGAAGGCTAAGCACATATCTATGTGATGTCCCAATATTCCTCATGTTACCGTTTAGGGAAGATTTATATATAAATACTCTGAAAATATTCCAAAACAACAAAACCTTCTACCTCTACATAATATTTTTTAAAAAATATAGTGAGTTAAATTTTAAACTTACTATTATAATGGCAATGTAGAAAAATTGCTGTGTGGGATGTATTGGCCCTGGAGGCATCTAAGGACCTGACGGTCAGCAGGTCTCAGCCAGTTTGAACTGTTTACAACTGATGCCTTAATGCATATGCTCAAGATACTTCCTCACAAGCCATTTTCCTAATCTTGTCTGAGTTCTGCCTGGGGGCCATGGCAACAGAGACAGAGTCTTGATGTGAGGTGACCTGAACCAATGAGAGACAGCCATGCTGCAGCAGTAGATGCTGGCGAAGTACATCATTTTCCCTGGGCAGGGAGGAGGGTATATAAGGCTTGCCCCTTCCTGAATGAATTGAGCTTCTTGCTTTCAGTCTTGCTACCTAGTCCGTGTTGTTGATTCCTTGCCTACTCCCACTCTCCCAGGAGAAACATGCAGGGGCCCTGCAACATTTAGAAATATTTTAAAACAGATTTCACAGTATAGATATGATACTACTTATATATTCGAAATTCCTATGTATGTGTGTGTCTATGTTTATTCTGAAGATAATTTTTAAATAATTTTATTAAAAGTATGTAAAGCAATCTGATTGTTGCCCTATTAATACTTGAGAGTGAATCTAACAAAAAAAATGAATTTCTGGTAACAAATCGCATGTTTCCTAATCACTTTTTAAAGTAATGTGTCAGAAAAATTTCCTGTCTTCTCCATATAACTTGATCCAGCAGGGCACAGCTAGAGAAATTTCAATCTGTTCTCTTTTTTTTTTTTGGACAGGGTAGATGATCACTCTAGCTTTGAAAACTTATATATTCTCAAGGTAAAACAATTTTTTAAATGATAATGTCTATTCTCCTTAAAAGAGGGGAAAGGAGAGAGAGAATGTTCAAATGTATTTTTTTCTATTCAAAGCTGAATCATAAGTTTCTTTGCAAAGGTCATAGAACTTCAGAGATAGAAAAATACACTATCCAAACTTGCCTATTCCTGGTATCAGAGATCTGTCCTCATTGCTGTTCAGTTTGATATCATCCACAGTTCACATGTAGGAATCACAGTTGTGATATATCTCCAAAATGCTGCATGAATAGATAAAAATAAAAACTCAGGCTCTCATCCTGACCTTAACATACTGTGTCCTTTGATTCTCATTTACAGAATTACAGTTGGCTAAATTTTTGCTTTATTGAGGTAGGGATTTTTTTCATATCTAAGAGAGAATAAAACAGGTGGCTGTTCTTACTGAAGCTGAAATCTGCAGAGGCCTTAGATGGAATTCAAGCAGAGGATGGCACTCAAAATGTGTGTTAGAATTTGGGGAAAGCTATGGGGTACCTACAAGTGTGGCGAGTAGCCAAAGACAATTATAGAAACTGTGTAGTACTTGTGCCCATAATTCACTTTGCCAAGGTTTTGTGGGTTCAGCTCAAATTTTGGCATTTTAAATTATTATCATATTCAAATAGCAATTAATCATGAATTAATCCTTAATGCATTCCCATAAGAATTCATCAATACTTTATGAAAACTTCTTTAACCATGCACAAAATTTTTGGAGAAAAAAAAAGCTTTCATTTGAGTTATCTGTTATTTTACAGTTTCAAAAAGTTGAAAAATTAAACAAAAAGGAGACAAGAAGTTCTAAACCTTCTGTCTTTGATCTTCACAACACTGAAAAAAGAGAGGAAAGTGAGATTCAGATATTTAATCAGCTATCTTAATATGACACAAAAAAAGAGAGCAGAAGCCAAGAATCAGAACTTCAAGCCTCTCCAGTTTAAAGATCTTACAACTTTAGGTTTAGAGCACATGTTGGTTGTCATAATAATATGAACTTGATAGTGTAACAGACACAATTAAGAACAGCCTACAGTGGAACACAAAAGATTCAGAAAAGTTGCCAAGATCACACAGTTGAGAATTTTCTAATCAAAAGCAAATTCTCACACATCTCTATGTTTTCCCATGTCTTTTCTGTTCTCTTTAATTTCTTTCACATGTAACTTAATTTTCTTGTGGTATTAGAAGCATTTGAGAAGATAATTACTTGCTTATTTTAAAATTTAGATGAGGCTATTTATTTTATTTCTTCTGGAATGTTCATACATTATTACTGTATCAAAATGAGGTTTAAGACTATGATCCTCCCATTGCTTCTGGTTCAGCTCCCGGGACCCAGTGCTGGCTGCAGAATCCCAGCGCTCTCTGGAGCAGGGGCAGGTAAACTCTGCCCCTGACCACATCCACAGCTCCTGCTGAGGGAAACACTGCCACGACCTCGAACTGAGTGAACCAACAACTGCAGGGGTCTCTGAAAGACAGAATCAGACCCTGACCAGAAAGGTGACAGGAGGCATACAAACCCGAGTGCCACAACTGACCAGGACCCATCTAATCGTGAACCACTGAAGCCATGGGCAAACGTCAGTGCAAAAAATTACATAATACTACAAAGGACAACATGGTAAC
>PVIH01031517.1:0-10702 GCA_004025045.1 Sigmodon hispidus | reverse complement strand
GGGGCTCCTAAGTACACCATGTGGGGGCTCCTAAGTACACCATGTGGGGCTCCTAAGTACACCATGTGGGGCTCCTAAGTACACCATGTGGGGGCTCCTAAGTACACCATGTGGGGCTCTTCAGTACTGCTAGAAATAAGATCTGGTTGCAAAGGAAGCGATTAACACTCTGACAGTGTCTTAATGAGGCAAAACTTTAGATCAAGTGGGTGGGCTCCAAATAAAATGGTTATGACTGTGCCCTTTCCCCATTGGCTGGGGGCTGATCTCTCAGTCTTTAGAGATTGGTGCAAAGGAGCCAAAGGGGAGAGAGGTCATTGCTTCCGACTCAGGTACCAGGATCTTAAGGAACCTTTGCGTAAACAAAGATTTTACCTGCTGGTGGTAGGATTTCAAACTTTCCCATAAGAGGTTTAACAAGGTGAGAGAGATAAAAAAGTTTTAAATTTCTTGTTGTAAACACAGGTTTTATAGTATTTGATAGAAAAAAGTCATATTTGGTATTTCTTACACCACCCTGAAGGTCCACTTTGGGAAGGTTTTCTCGAAGCTGCAGACTGAGAACTGCAGAATGCTCAACATCGGTCTCTGCCCACTGGAGTGTCTTCAGCAAGTCCTTCAGACTCCCAAACTCTGCACTGTTTGTAGTGGAATCTTTAAGTTTTTCTTTTTTATTTCATTCACTGATGCCAAAACCCCAGATCAGTCATATCCTTTCCTTTTTATTTCTACTTGTTTTATTCAACAAGTTGTCCTATTGTTAAGCCTCAGGCCACTGATTAGGCGCAGACTATTATTACCTTGTAGACATCTTAGTCTAGAGGTATTGATTGAGTTTATTTTCTTTGCTAGTGAAAGAATTAACAGGCAGAAAACATTTCCAGTGAGGCAGGTAGCAAGGTAGCAGTAGCAAGGTTTTTTTTGTTTGTTTGTTTTTTGTTTTTTGTTTTGTTTTGTTTTGTTTTTTGAGACAGGGTTTCTCTGTGTAGCCTTCACTGTCTTGGAACTCCCTCTATAAACCAGGATGGCCTTGAACTCAAAGATCCTCCTGCTTCTGCCTCCCAAGTGCTGGAACCAAGGGATTAAGGGTGCCAGCTGCTACAGGGAAATGCTTTTTTTTAAATATTTATTTTATATACAAAGAGGGCACCAGATCTCATTATAGATGGTTGTGAGCCACCATATGGTTGCTGGGAATTGAACTCTGAGAACAGTCAGTGCACTTAACCTCTGGGCCATCTCTCCAGCCCTGGGAAATTATTAAATTTAGCAAACAGGAGCAGACAGAATGGTCCAGTAAAGAAAGTTTTCATTAAGGGGGGAAACTCAGAGAAAAGATGCAAAACTGAGCTCAGAGACAGGAAACTAGAGCCTTGGTTCTCCTCCAGGACTCTGAAGTAAAGCGTTAATCTAATTAATCTTTGTCAATAAAAAAATTGGAAGTCAGATATCAGGGTAAGAACCTGAAAGATCAGAGAAGCAAGGAGCAGGCACCAGTCGCCTCCTACATCTATCTTTCCTCCAGCCACAAGAGATGAGATCCTTTCTCAGCCCTGCCTTACTACTTCCTGTCTCCTGTCTACAGTCCTCCACACCTCTGTGGTTAATTTTGGTCAGCTCGTATTTGGCTCCACCCTCTGACTCCAAGCAAGGGTCTTCCCCTCCTACTTTAGGTCAGCTTGAAATTTTAACAAAATAGGATGGGTACTGGAGAGATGGCTCAGGGGTTAAGAGCACTGGCTGCTCTTCCAGAGGTCCTGAGTTCAATTCCCAGTTCACAGCTGTCTATAATGAGATCTGGTGCCCTCTTCTAGCCTACAGGCATATATGGAGGCAGAACACTGTATACATAAATAATAACAACAATAAAAAGGATGGCTGACTGGCCCACAACTGCTGTGCAAACATGTCCTGACCTGGCCTTAAATTTATTGAACTAGTCCATCAGCAGGAACATTACTGGCAAGAGAAAAGCTCACAAGCCTTTAAGCTGCCAGATCAGATCAGGTGAAAAAGAAGCCAGCTCTTTCCCAACTTCATCCCTTTTATCACCTAGTCATGACCCCTCTCCCTATCTGTCTGCCTGTCAGGGAGTCTGTCTGATTCCTAGTCCCTCAATACTAGCAAAGGAAGCTCTATATTTCACCTTAATACATTCCCTACAGACTCATTCTCTTCTCTCTCCTCTCATGGTTCTAGGAGACAAAGACAAGCCTCACGCATGCTAGGCAGCCACTCCATGGCGAAGCTATATCCACTGTCCTACAGTTTTCTCTATAACAGCATCTTTCCAGACCCATAGGAAGCTGGATTTTATCCTTCTCAACAAAGAATAAAAGAAAGCAAAACAAATCAAATAAGGCATCCTCCAGAAGAAGAAGGAATGCCCTACATCTTATCCATAGATTCACTTAAGTGTGTACAGGGGACAAGGTCATCAGGAAAACACGGCCTACAGAATTAACTAAGCAGGGCTCATGGGGGTGCACTGAGGTGACAACCACAGAGCCTGATGAGTTTGGGGTGTGTGTGTGTGTGTGTGTGTGTGTGTGTGTGTGTGTTATGACTGTGTAGCTGGGTGTTTTGAAGGACTCCTAACAGTGGAAGTCAGCTGTCTCTCACTCTTTTGCCTGCTCCTGGGATCTTTTTTTCTCCTCTTGGATTTCCTCACCTAGCCTTGCTCGGCGGGTTTGTTACTGTATCTTGCTATGCCATGTTCAGTTGATATCTCTGGGAGGCCTGCTCTCTTTTCTGAAGTCAAACAGAGGAGGGGCAGGTCTGAAGAAGTGGGGAGGGAGTAGGAAGAGTGGAGGGAAATCTGTGCTCAGGATGTGAAGTATGAGAGAAGAATTACTTAAAAATCAACAAATTCAAAATGCATACTTAAGATTTTTGAAATATCCTAGCACCAGAACTCCAGAAAATGATTTGTTCACAGAAGGCCTTCAATGTAATTGAATTAAAGAAAAAAGATAGCCTAGACTATCTAGACACACTATGTAGCTGAGGATAGCTTTGCATTCCTATGCTTGTGTCTGCCTTCCAAGTTTTGTGAATGCAGTGTACACCATTATACCAGAAGCAATATAACTGATTTGGATACAGGGTCTTGCCATGTAGCCCTGGCTGACCTCAAACTTGATATGTAGGCTGGGCTGGCCTTGAACTCACAGAAATCCATTTACCTCTGCTTCTGGAATACTGGGACCACACATAGGTTCTCCCACTTACTTAAATGAGCATGTCAACTCTCCTTTCAAGAGTTTGCTAACTTGTTGCCTACCAACCTCCAACTGGACCAGGAGCAGAATAGTCCTATTGATTTATTTCTTCACAATTTGAAATAGAAATATACAGAGTTCAAAAGCCCTTACTCCCTGTGGGTATGTGTGTGTGTGTTTGATATTTTAAAAAATTTTTTACTATAGGGAGAAGATTAGAATAGAATAAGGGTCTGGAGAGATGACTTAGCAGTTAAAAGCACTTACTAGCCTTGCAGAGGACACAGATTTGATTTGGTTGATGGTACTCACATGGCAGGAACTTCAATGCCTCTTCTGACCTCTTTAGGCTCCTGCATGCATGCAGTGCACATACATACACTCAGGCACACCCACATACATTAAAAACACTTTTTAAAAAGATTTGAATAAAAATGTTATAGGTCAGAGAGATTAAATATGGGGGAGATGTATTAAGTTGTTGAACCTTGGTTGAACAAAGTTAGCTTTGAAAGAAACAAACATTCCTCACTATTGACTGTGCCTGGCTCTTTACATAGTCCTGAGGATGTGAACTCTGGCCTTATGCTGGTGCAGCAAGCACTCTTACCCGTCCTCATAAGGCAAGTTCTGAGAGTTTTATCTGTATACAGTTATATGTAATGCTTATGTTTCACACACATGCATATCTTATGCTATATGTATATTCATATGAATGACATACATATATATTTAAATCATATATATGAGTCAATGAGTGTTATATGTAGCTCTTTTTTTAACGTTTTATTTATTTATTTGCCTTGGTGTTTGCCTAGAACTGGAACTACAGACAGTTGTGAGCCACCATGTGGGTGCTGGGAATTGAACCCTAGTCCTTTCGGAGAGCAGTCAGTGCTCTTAACCACTGAGTCATCTCTCCAGCCCCTGGTATGTACTTCTTTCATATACTCATGTTCATACCTTTCTTTCCAATTAACCTTCCTCTTTAAGATGCACAGTCTTTTTCTCAAAGTAAAAGATCTCTTATCAGAGGTTGATGCTAGATTAAAGCTCTTCCTCTGGTTTCAAGTTCACTAATTTGACATTTGGATTATGGTGTGTGTCTGTCTGTCCATCTGTTCGTCTGTCCATGTGCTGAGTTTAAAATGCAAGAGCTTTTACAAGCTATGGAAATGATCTACCCTGATCCACATCTTCAGTTCCAATGTGACTCCATATCAGGACCTTTGTACCATCTACCTACCTGCCTTTATTTGCTTTTGGTACATGATAAGAAGTGATCTTACCCTCCTTAAAAAACAAACAGTCTAGGAAAGGATCTAATAAAATTCCCAGAAGTTTCTACTTCCCCCAACTCCACTCCCTTCTCTGTTTAACTTAGGAATTCTTGCTAGTTTATTCTTTTTTGTTATGGGTGAAATAAAAGTATCTGTGGATCTAGTCAGATGAAGACATAATATAATGGCTAAGAAGTGATACATAAAATTCTCCTGTAATGCTTGAGGACCCTTCATGATTTACATTCAAGAGCTGGAGATCAGTTATTACATATACTGTTTCTGCAGAGGACCCGAGTTTGGTTCTCAGTATCCATATTGGGTGGCTCACAATTATTTGTGACTCCAACTCCACAGAACCCAATACCTTCCTCTGGCCTCTGTGGGCACCTGTACTTACATGTATACATTTCCTCACAAAGACAAACACACATAATTAAAAATAAATCTTAAATTTACACGCTAATCTGAACATGGTGATACTCTTTTGTAATCCTCTCATCTGCGAATGGGGAGGTAGAAGGCTCAAGGTGTTCATATTATCCTCAGCTATACAGAAAGTTTGAGAGGCCTTATGTAGACCAGGCTAGCCTCAAGTTCATAGAAGGTCTACATGCCTCTGCCTCTTGAGTGCTGGGCTACCTCAACTGGCTAAGACTGTTATCTTTTATTTTATTTTATTTTTGCTTTTTTGAGACAGAGACTGTCTACATAGGCCTGGCTGTCTGGAACTTACTATGTAAACTAGGCTGGCCTCAAGCTTACAGACATTCACCTGCCTCTGTCTCCGAAATGCTGAGATTAAAAGTATATACTACTATACCCTGTTTTAGGACTGTTAACTTCATTTAAAAAAGAGAGAGCCAAGCATGGTGGTATGCCTTTAATTCCATCAATCAGAAGGCAGAGGCAGGTGGATCTCTGAGTTAGAAGCCAGTCTGCTCTACAAAGTGAATTCCAGGACTGCCAAGGCTAAACAGAGAAACCTTGTCCTGAAAAACAAAAAGCAATAAATATGTAAAGAAAAAAGGCAGTGGAAAGTGTGTGTATAAAGTTTCTATGAGGACAAAGCAACAAGGAGACCATCTGCAAGTCAGGAAGCCTGGCCTCATCAGAAGCCAATCCCCTCTGGAATTTTGATTTTGAATTTCCAGCTTCCAGAGAAGTCAAAAAAGTTAGTCATTCCACTGGGATAACCTGAATAGATTAATGCAGCCTTTTTTTCTTTTTGAGAGAGTCTATCTGTCTAGCTCTTGCTGCCCTAGAACTCATTAAGTAGACCAGGCTGTCCATGAACTCAGAGATCTGCCTGCCTCTGCTCCTGAGTGCTGAGACTAAAGGCATGTGTCACCATCCTGTTGCAATCACAATTTTTTTTTTTAAAAGAAAACTTTATTTATTTTCCTTGGTGTTTGCCTGGAACTGGAACTACAGACAGTTGTTAGCTGCCATGTGGGTGCTGGGAATCGAACCCGGGTCCTCTGGAAGAGCAGACGGTGCTCTTAACCGCTGAGCCATCTCTCCAGCCCCGCAATCACAATTTTTAAGAATGTAAAAATCAGAATATGTGGGCTGGAGAGATGGCTCAGCAGTTAAGAGCACTGACTGTTCTTCCAGAGGACCTGAGTTCAATTCCCTGCAACCACAGGGCAGCTAACAACTGTCTGTAATTCCAAGATCTGACACAGTTATACATGCAGGGAAAACACCAATTCACATAAAATAAATAAATAAATATTTTTTAAAAATCAGAATATGCTTGTTTATGCTTTAATTCCAGCAGGAAGGAGGCAGAGGCAAAGGCAGAGACAGAGGCATGCAGATATCTCTGAGCTCCAGGACAGTCAGTCTGGTCTACATAGCCCTAGGCTAATCAGGACTACACAGTGAGATCTTGTCTCAACAAACAAACGTTGGTGTAGTTAGACGTGCCTGCAGTTTAGTGTCTCCAGAGACTGAGTGGGGAGGATTGCTTGAGCCTAGAGTATGACACAAGCCAATGAAACATGAGCTAAACATACTGCTGAATTGTTGCTGAGAATATTAGCTCAGAAGTAAGATGTTTGTTAGTGTGTACAAAAGATTGATTCCCAGCATTTCAAGGATAAATAATAATGAAAAATACTGATGCCTGACTTTTACATTATAAAAGCAGAATGTGTTACTGGGCAGCGGTGGTGCACAATTTTAATTTTAATCTCTTGTGCACTCAGGAGACAGATGCAGGTAGATCTCTGAGTTCAAGGCCAACCTGGTCTACAGAGTAAGTTCCCGGATAGCCAGGGCTACACAGAGAAACCTGTCTTTAAAAAAAAAAAAAAAAAGTAATATGTGGATATGGAAAATTTTGAAACATACACACAGGTAAAAAAACTGATGAAGTCACTTGTTCACATTTTCCAGGGGTGACTAATGTAGTGCTAATTTTGCTTTAGAAAAAGTGTTTGTGGAGCTAGAGAGATGGCTCAGAGGTTAAGGGCACTGTCTCTTCTTGCAGAGGTCCTGAGTTCAGTTCCTAGCAACCACATGGTGGCTCTCAACCATCTGTAATGAGATCTGGTGCCCTCTTCTGGTAGAAGCATACTGGAAGCCATTCCCCAGACTATTTTTTTAATATTTTTATTATTATTTTATGTGAATTGGTGGTTTGCCTGCATGTATAACTGTGTAAGGGTGTCATATCTTGGAATTACAGACAGTTGTTAGCTGCCATGTGGATGCTAGGAATCAAACTCAGGTCCTCTGGAAGAATAGTCAGTGTTCTTAACTGCTGAGCCATCAATCCAGCCCCCATTCCCCAGACTATTACTTTGTATCTTTAATACTTTTAGATCCTAAGACATAATGTATGTCTTTTCTTGATCATCATACAAAGGCTAGTTCTGTTTTTTTAATCACATAAATGAAAATTAGTATCTTTTTTTTAAAAAAAAAAAAAAAGATTTATTTATTTATTATGCATACAGTTTTACAGAAGAGGGCACCAGACCTCATCATAGATGGTTGTGAGCCACCATGTGGTTTTGCTGGGAATTGAACTCAGGACCTCTGGTAGAACAGTCAGTGCTCTTAACCTCTGAGCCATCTCTCCAGCCCCGAAAATTAGTATCTTTAATAATATCCTCCATTTAAACTTATTTCACTAAAATAATTTCTAATGGTAAAATTGGGCCAACTGATTCTTTCCATGGGTGTAGTAAAGCTTTTTTTGTTTACATTAGGATTCATAACAGTAGCAAAATTACAGTTATGAAGTAGCAACAATGCGGTTAGGGTATTAAAGGGTTGTGGCCTTGGGAAAGTTGAGAACGAGTGAGCCAAGGGCAGGTGTCACTGTGTGGAACTCTCAAATGTGTTTATTTTTCACTAGAGACAGGGCATCTCTGTGTAACCCTGGCTGTCCTAGAACTTGCTCTGTAGACCAGGCTGGCCTTGAACTCAGAGATCCACCTACCTCTGCAGGGATTAAAGATGTGTGCCACTGAGGGATGTGCCTGCAAGTGTCATACAGAGAAGTGAACCATGAGAAAAGTGAAAACCCAGTTCAGTTTGACTTTATCAACCTGGATCAGACTTTGGGGAATCCAACACCAGGTGATTCATTGTCAACATGTTTAAAACACAATAAAATTTGGGGAAAGGTTTCTAGGCAACAATCAGTCCAATTCCAGGAGCACAACACAAAAACTCTTTACAAAGTCCATGTGACCACAAGGGTGGGTTCTATAGCTAAAAGGCCTAAATCTAGTGTGGTCTATGCATGACTGATAGCATAGAGGTCAGCAGGTCATAAAGTACTGTGACATCTCCCCTAAGTCTAGGGAGGGAAGAGTCTAGAATAATCATTCTGAGGAATTTGGGTGAGGTCTATCTCCACAGATAGTAAAAAGGTCAATAGGTTGTTAACAAAATCCACTCCCAGTCTTTTGGGCAAGAAGATATTTTATCTCCTCACTTTAGAAGAGGCCCCTGAGTTCAACATTCCTGGTTTTCATTAATGCATCTCTAGAGTCCAAGGATTTCTGTGCCCCCAACATGCCATCACCACCTTGTCTAATTTTTTGTGTGTGATTTTTAAAAAATATTTGAGTGATGAGCTTACATGCATGATATGGTGTAGGGCAAGCTCTGAGAAACAGTTCTCACCTTTCCTGTGTGTCTAGAGATGAAACTGAGGGCTGTAGGCTGAGCTATTTTATCTGCTGAGCTGTTTCACTTGCAAGTTCTTACAACATAGCCCAGGTTGGCTTGGAACTCAAGATCCTTCTACATACCCTGCCCCTGGCATAATGAGCTTACAGGATTTGACCACCATGCCAGTTCACGTATTTTTACATCATTTGAAAAAATTCCAAATTGATTTTCAAAACATACTTCCCAATTTACACATCTACCAGCAGCAGTTAAGAGTACTTGTACAAGATATTCTCTTTATAAAGAAACTTTTCCCCTCCAGAGACAGGGTTTCTCTGAGTATCCCTGGCTGTCCTGAAACTCACTCTGTAGATCAGGCTAGCCCTGAACTCACAGAGATCTGCCTGACTCTGCCTCCTGAGTGCTGGGGCTAAAGGCGTGCATCACCATTGCCTGACCAGATGTTCTTTTTAATACTATTTCTCTTGGGGCCTGGCAGATGGCTCAGCAGTTAAGAGTTTGCTGTTCTTACAGAGGATCCAAGTTCAGTTCCCAGCACCCACTTCAGGCAGCTCACAATTTCAGCTACAGGTGACTCAATACCACCTTCTGTCCTCAATAGGCTTGTACTAACATTTACAAATCTATACACAGACACATGTAATTTAAAATATGTATAATTGAAAAATTTTTGAAAAACAAAAATCTTTTCTCTAATGTAGTAGTTGAGAAATTGTTTTAGGGGGATAGAGAGATGGTGCAATAGTTAAGGGCACTTGCTTCTCTTCCAGGTGTTCTAAGTTCAGATCCCAGCACCCACACTGCGCGGCTTCCATCTGTCTGTCTCTAGCTCCAGAGGATCAGATGCCTTCATGGGCATCCCCCCAGGCACTCACATATATACCATACACATAAGAATGTCAAAGAAAAAAATAAGTTTTAATTGGTACTTTTTGTTTAATCGTATTGAAGATTTTCAAATATTACTCATTTGTATGTCTTTTGTGTGAATTAACAGTTTATGCTCTATAAATTATGCATGTACTGGCATAAAGACTACCTTATTGACTTATGCTCCTATATTATGATGTCATTTATTTATCAATATTTGTTCCAATTATTTTCCAGCTGACAGGGTGCTTCGTTGCAGAGTCTAGGCAGCAGCCACTCAGGCTTTCACAGAACTGGACCAGGCTTTGGGCCAGCCTCAGACTTGGCCTTGTAATCCCCTGTATGCCTCTGAAGCCTAGCTAACACTACCTTAGCAGGACTCAACAGGTATGCAGGCTAGAGAATCAAAAAGCAGAAGCAGCTAAGTGCCTTCACTTCTCCGAGGCCAGCTAGGGCTGTCTTCAGCATTGAGGATGTTCACCATGGAAGCCTGGCTGAGTTGGAGGTTAGGAATGTAGTGATGGGTTCCGATTGATTTTTTATTTTCAAGATAGGTTTCTGTTGCCTTGGCTGTCCTGGCACTAGCTCTGTAGACCAGGGTGGCCTTGATCTGCCTGCTTCTTCTTCCCTGGAATGAAAAGTGTGGGGCACCACCGCTTGTCCAATTTTGATTCTCTTAACTCAGCTACTGAGAATTACAATGCTTTCGGTTTTTGTTTTTGTTTTGAACTTATTTAGGTCCCCTGGAACTGTAGTTAGTCAGTTGTTAGCTGCCATGTGGTTGCCAGGAATTGAACTCAGGACCTCTGGAAGAGCAGACAGTGTTCTTAACCTCTGAGCCATCTCTCCAGCCCTCTGTTTGTCCTTTTAATGGGCTGGTTTCTTCAATGAATTTTTGTAGTTACAGTGTGTAATGAGTAAGACAGATCTTTGGTGTTTGTTTTCATTTTTTTAAACTTTATTATTTATTTATTTATTTATTTATTTGCCTTGGTGTTTGCCTGGAACTGGAACTACAGACAGTTGTTAGCTGCTATGTGGGTGCTGGGAATCGAACCCGGGTCCTCTGGAAGAGCAGACGGTGCTCTTAACCACTGAGCCATCTCTCCAGCCCCCTTCATTTTTTTTTTTAACCTTAACAAGTGTACATTAGAACACCAGATGGGGGGCTGGAGA
>PVIH01031516.1:0-10702 GCA_004025045.1 Sigmodon hispidus | reverse complement strand
ACATTCACATAATTAAGGTGGGGCAGGGTCTTAATTTTGTTTTTACAGAAGAATGGATACAACCCTCTTCACAAAGCTAAAAGGATGCTGAATGCTCAGACTTTTGAAATGTTAAAAGGACTACAGGGGATTACAAGGACACCTGACGCTGACAGGCACTAAGGGTAATTTCTCTATTCTCACAACTGTACATCTATATCTAATGATTATGTATATATGGGATCCTGGTTTGGTAACAAAACAGGTTGGCTTTGGAGGTGGAGCAAGTGGCTTTCTCCCTCTCTAAACCCAAGCGTATTGGTAAATAAAACTTTAAAAACTCTGTCTCATGTCAGAAAAGCCACCTGAAGTGGGACAGAAAATTGATGAAATATATAGGGACCAATCTTATCTCACTTTTATTTTAAATTTTGAATCTTATTCCTTTCTGCATGTTTTACTCTCTTACTTTAGAAACCTTTTCTGCACACAATACTCTCTAATGGTTCAATATCTTCAGTTGATAATATCCATTGGATCCTTCACTATTAAAAACAATTTCTTCTACCAGCACTCTACAAGGCATCCTGAAGGAAGATGGGGCCCCCACCCAAAGCAAACGCACAAACAAACAAACAAACAAACAAACAAAAAACACATTGAGACAGAGTAAGAAGGAACCTGCTGTATGTCACTCAGTGATCACTTTTGAGGTATAGACCAATCAGGACAGTTGTAAGATAGTTTCTTATCATATCTTTAACAAATATTTCAGATGGACTCAGTACGATGAGAATGGTTTTAGACATTTGTGGAATGGTTATATATATATATATATATATATGTTTACAGTTACTTCATTGGAACTTAAACATTGTTTAGTTTACAGGACCCCACAGAGATACCATCACCCACAGGCCAGCATGAAGCAACTCAATCAAAGAACTATGCCCCTCTCCCGATAAGTTGGTCATCCAAGGGAGGGTTATGGTCAATTATCATTTTGGTACAATGGTTATAAGTTAATCTTGGGTAGGGGATAGAATGATATTATAAAAAATAATAATAAAAAAGGAATGAGAGAGAGAGAAAGAAACGGAAACAGATAGGAGATCATTATACTTGCAAAGATCTATTAACCAAAGGATGAATGAAAAATGAATTGACATGGTATAAATGTTTGTATATTGATACAAATGGGAAATCAATCTATATGTTTGATTTAGAAAATATGTATATTGATACAAAGTTGAACATGGTACAAATGTTTGTATATTGACATAAATGGGAAATTAATCTATATGTCTGATTGGGATAATATATATTGATGCAAAGTTGAATGTATAATTGCCCTATTTTGCACGTGTCTACCTCTGTCTAAAATATTTTGCACATTGATGTGTATTTAGTGCATTGTCATTTCCATAAAGCAATTTCTACCTCTAATTATTTATAATAGTCATAACATTTGTTATACTATACACACAAGTTGTTTTATATAAATCTGTTTAGATATATTTTTATATATAATGATATATAGTTAGGATATTGTTGTCATTTGATAAAAAATGTTTATTTTGGTCAATTTTCCTAAGATTGTTATACTTGAAATTATTTGGAGGAGCTGTACACTCATTTTGGAATGCCTATTTTTACAGTGTTAGCCTCACTTTCTTGGTTGATTGGGATTGCAAATTATGGTTACTCAGATTTATCACCTAACAGTCAGGATACTCAGGCTTTTCAGAAACATGTCAGAATATACCAAATAGATAGGCGCCTTCAACCACTTCATAGACCAAGAGAATATGGCATTCAAGATTTCGCTATCTCGAATTTGGCCTTGAGAGACATGACAACTCCTGGCATCACCATTCCTTTCTCAAGGTGGTGTTGAGCATCACAGACATCTTGCAAAGAGATTGTTTAGTTTGGCGAATAATGGCCTGAGGGGCAAAGGACTGCACTTGCCCCCACTGCTGTCAGCGTGCTCACTGTCCAAAATGGACCTGCAGGATGAGGGATAGAGACTGCCAAAGCCTGCCTAGCCAGGATAAGGCAGTCCTACCAAAAAATACCCTGTTTCTATGGAGACTTGTCAGATATCCTAGGCCAGTAGCCACAAGGATGGATGCTCCCGTAAGTGGTGGATGACTGTCCAGGTAGTTAACTGCCATTGTCTTCTCCTAAATTCTGGAAGTTACTTCATGCTTCCAACTTTAGGTATATATTTTCCTTCTCAGGTCTTGACGGTGTTGAAGAATAGATAGTTGAGGTTGTTATTACTTCACATTCCAGCAAAGACACTCAAGTCTTAGAACTCTATTATTTAGGATAAACAGCCTTAAAGTAATCCCTGTACATTTTCTCGTATCAACATTTTAGATATTAACTTGCACTTTATAGTTGTTGTTTGTTAGCGGTAGTTTGACCTCACTTATGTTAGTACCTTCTTTCCCAGACACTGTCTTATGATGATCCCTGTAGTATGTAGTTTTATACCTAGTTTAGAACCTTCCTATTTAGACAAAATGGGGAGATGTAGCGAGAAATCATGGATTGTACAGGTGTGTGGGTTACAGCGGAGCGCAGGGCTGGGAGGGACATGGTCTCTGAGATGGCACCTGTGGAGAAGAAAGTGGAGCGCTGAGAGAGAGGTGGGGTTTCCGGTCCCTGGCGGCGAGGCTGCGGGTCGGTACGGCGGCTTGGCGCGTTGTTAAAACCTCCTTTTGTAAGTGATTCTAACAAAATAAATCTTGTTTAAAACATACCTCTTGGTGGCGAGTTTTTACCGTGATACTCTGAGCCTTGAAGGACACAGCCTGTGGTTTGCTAGCTCCATGCCCTCTCCAGTATGTTCCTGCCTTTCTTCCTGGGTAAATTAGATGAGTACATTTCAGCTGTCTACCTGGCCAGTAATTTACCAGATGCTTGGGGAAGTTCCACAGAGTTATGTCCCTGAAAACACTGGGTATATAAATCTGAGATTGACCTTCTATAAATGGCCTTCTTCCTTGCAAGAATGACCTGAGGGTCTGTGTCTTTTCATTCCATAGGCCTGAGTGTGTCTCAATGACCCCAAGTAGCACAGGCCGCTACAGGAAGAAAATAAGATGGATGTTTCAAGAAGAGAAAATATGAAAGGAAAAATTTTGGATAAAAAAGAAGAAGAGGAACAAGAAGAAGAAGAGGAAGAAGAAGAAGAATAGAAAGTATTATCAAAGATTTGGGGTTGAAACTGAAAAAGCATGGAAGCAGGCAGGCAGGTAGCTATGGTGCTGAAGCAGGAGCTGAGAGTTTATGTCTTATCTACAAGAAGCAGACAGTAAGAGAGAGCTAACTGGGAATTTCCTTGGTATTTTAAACCTCAAAATCTATTCACAGTGACACACTTCCTACAAGAAGGCCACACATCCTAATACTTGAGTCTATGGAGGCCTTTGTCATTCAAACTACCACAGTATCTTTCTCTCTCTCTCTTTCTCATACACACACACACACAAAAAACATAATCATATTGTCTCTCCACTGTGTCTTTTAAATGTGCATCATTTCTGCCTCCATTGAGATTAACAGTGGTCAGATACTCATCATTGGTTATCTATCTAGACATGTTGAGTGTTTCATCCTACTCTCTGCTTTCTTGTTCTTATTCTGTAAAATCCATATTCTTCCCATAATTATGAAAATACTATTCTCTTTCTCTGTCCAGAAATCAATAAGGGCTGGCACTGTACAGAAATAGCTGGAATCTTACTGAGTAAGAGATTTTCAAAGATTATAAACATATAATTTCTTCAAGATTGATTTCCTTTTGTTTTCATACTGCAAATGCAAAAGAATATTATTAAAACGTTAGACCTTCTGAACAAAAGTATAGAATTATTTGAGCCATAACAATTGAAAATTGCATTCTATTTTGTTCTACTATTTGTGATAGATGATATAACCATGAAACTTCACTTAAATATAGAATTCTAAAACAATAGACCATCAGAGTTAGACAAAAGATGCATAAATCCCATGTCTGAGATTTACAAAAGGGAATGGCCCTATTTAACATCAGATTAAATTACTGTGGAATCAGGTCTCAGATCCTCTTCTCTGTATTACTAAAATGATTCTGAAGTTTCATTTAGATGTAGACTTAAATATTTTACAGTGCTATAACTCATTCCCTAGATTCCAGCAGCATGATTTTTTCCCTTCACCTGATCTTTTTGTTTTGCATTGTTTTTCTTGTGTCTGTGTGCTAATCAGTGAGATTAAGAAGAAAAGCTGATCTTAATGAAGTAATATTTGATTCAGTGTTGATTTTCAAGTGAGGCTCTTACAAGTACCACAGGTTTCTTGGCTTGGGGACCACTTGTGTGTCTCAGTCATTATAAAGTTCTAAGTGGGTAAGGCCTTGCTTGCTAAACCCTTGTTTCAATAAAACACTTGTATTTAGGTGTATGTGCACCCATTCTGCTGATTTGTTTAAAAAAATATTGTGCTATAAAAAGTTTGAGAACTTCTACGCTTCAGGAATAAATTCATTGATTGCTCTTGAATGAATATTCTAATTAAACAATAATTTCATGGCTTGTGTTTATATTTATTTGTATCTTCCCCTTCATAATGATAAAACACACACAAAAAAATCCAGGCTTACAATGTAAATTTGGTGATAAGAATACAGACTGTCTATAATTATGTAGTGGTATAATAGTGTGTAAGGCTAAAATTTTGTGGATTTTTGATTACAAGTTAGAATATACAGGTCCTAGTCTTCTTTTATAGCCAAGTAGTAAAAGAGATGGGTTCACAGAAGGTATATTGTCACTAGGATTATAGATCTCCTGTTTAGTTAACATGAATTCTAAATTATTTGACTGTTGGTAAAGATGGAATGCATGGAGATGTCAGACATAGAGCTGCCAGAGAGACAAGACAGATGCCAGGCAGAGCCACCAGAGAGAGCCACCACAGACAGGATGAGAAGATGCAGCAGACACAGAGGAAAGAAGCTGAAATGTTGCTCTGAGAAAAGAAAATGAGAAGCTGTGGATTTGTTTCCAGTTAAAGAAAATAAAGTTTGATTGAGGACCATCCCCTGAAAAGTCTCTAATGAAAACAGATGGTCCAGATGATCCAACATTTCAGAGCACCTCTGTTGCAGTTTCTTCTGAGCTCTGCATCCAAAACAACTTCAATGAGAAGGGCTGTGATTACCCAGCCTTAGAGAATACTCCAGTAAAGACTTGTCCATAATCCTAAGTTTTTCTTTGGATCCCCATGGGATTGCCAATGCCCCATTCAGCAGGAAGTAGCCTAGAGAACTCTGCCCACATTCCCCAAAAATGGATTATGGATGTTTGTGGTTGTTTACGTGTTGGGTATAAGTCGTTATAGATAATGAAAAAAAAAAAGGATATGAAATTTGGGGTTCCTCTTGTTTCAAAAAGAGAATAGGGGAAATGTAGTGGATTATGTGTTACATTTTAAATAATTGTCATGCCTATGGGTTTAATAAAAGCTGATTGGCCAAAAGACAAAAAAAAAAGATGGAATGCATGATTTCTGATTGCAGCATGACAGGGTCTTAAAACAGCGTGTGGAAATCCATGTAGAGGAGCAAATTTATTGGAAAGTAACAATACATATACCTGTGACATTTATCAGAGGGCAGTCTTCCAATTTCTGGCATGAAGGGGCATGATAGGAGAGATATAGGGACTTGGAAGCAATGAAAAGAGGTACTTCTCTCTTGCCTGTCTTTCTATGCTGTCTAGAAATGGCTGGCACGAATTTCGATGTCTCCTTTTAGGATTAAAAAAATTAAGGTCTATAAACAAGGTGCAAAATACTAAGTAACCAAAACCTCAACTTCTCAAATTTCAACCTCAGATTCTCAAATTTTGGGCTATGCCTCTTACCCTAATAGACTTCCACATCTTCCTGTATATACACTTTCTCAGAGTGTAGACCCCAGAGTAGAACATGAACATTTTCTGAAAATTTGTCCCAATTTCAAACTCTTAGGACCAATTCTAGGGCTGATGGACTAGTGTGTGGATTCTAATAAGATGGTAGACATTCACATCCTCATTGAAGTATGAAAAACACAATTTGAGCCTGTGTATTGAAGCTCAGTTATCATTATCTAGAAGGGAAACAGCTTACCTGGAATGGTCTTCAGAATTAGAAAGACAGTTCTAGAAGAGATCTCAGTTATCATTATCTAGAAGGGAAACAGCTTACCTGGAATGGTCTTCAGAATTAGAAAGACAGTTCTAGAAGAGATCTCAATGTAAGTTTAGGTGACATAGGCATGCCATTTTTAGTCCAAAGTGTTTAGGAGTTGCCTAGAAGTAATAAGCATAAATTTGGGGGTCAGCAATGTCTGTTGACCCCAGAGATTCCTTGCTTTGTGAGGAGCCATTTGGTTGGAGCCAGGCCACAGTAAACCATATTAACTTTGAAGTCTAAATAAAGGATTGGATGTTTTAGTCTGTGAGTGACACTTTTGAGAGGTACCGTAAATATCCAATGGGTGGAGGTTAAGTGAGAGATTATTAAGATTTTCTTAGAAGTGTGGTAGAAATTGTGGTGGTGGTACCATTACAATTTTAGAAGGAACATTTATTTACTTATCTGTAGAAAGCATACTAAAAAGTAAACTGTTTCAAGGCCTGATAATGGTTCATTTGAAAGAGATGCTGACTTGTATCAGAAAACAGGTGAATGTGGATGTGAACATAAAAATTCTTTAAACAACATCTTACAACCAGGATGCAGTTTTCCTTGATCAACTAAAATCTCTATTTGATGTTCTTGATGTGGATCATGGCGTCTATTGGAGGGACCAAGTGTGAAATTCTGTGTTCATTATAATCACCTGGATGATACTGTGGTACACCAGACGAAAACCTGAAAATAAACCAAATACATTGCTGTTCTAGATTGTACATCTTTAACTTTTTCATCTGTAAGTAGGCTGAAAGTCCTTGCCCTGTCTATCTAGATAGTGCTACAATAAAATAGTAGATAAAATGCTTTTTTAAAAGAAGTATTTTATTTTAAAGTAAGTGTAATGGGTGTGTAACCTAAAGAAGGCTCCAGGGCAGGTGTTGCCCTTCTAGTTAATGATGTCAGAACTTCAATATACAGGCTCAAGTTGTGTGTGTGTGTGTGTGTGTGTGTGTGTATGTGTTTGTGTGTGTGTTTGCATGCAGTTATGTTCATATGAGTGCAGCCAGAAGAGGACATTGGATCCCCTTGAGGTAGAGTATAGCATCCTGTGCTACTTGAGTTTGGTGACTCAGGCTCAGGCCTGTGCATTGAAAAAAGACACAGAAATGCTGGTCATTTACTCAGAGAGAATGCCACTTTATTGAATCACATCTCCACTTAAATTGGGGGGGTGTATCTTTGGCAGAAGCACAGTGGGTGTTCCCCAGGTAGCCTGAGATTACCGACTTTAGATAAAAATCTAAGCTTCCTGAATCATCCCCCACAGTCAGGAAAGCCAAAACAATATGGGACAATGGGAGACACAGGACATGCAACTAGCAATCTGCAGGCTGTGTCCTTCAAGGCTCAGAGTGCAGGTGAAGGTCAGAGCAGGGACCTACAGAAGAGTTAACAGGCAGTTGTGAGCTGCCCAATATGAGTGCTAGGAAACCAACTCAGGTCCTCTGGAAGAGCAGCAAGTAATTTTAACTGATGAACCATATCTCCAGATCCTCAAAAGTGATTTTATAAGTGACAAGTAAAACAAGCATGAACGAGGAAATAGCCATTCCACTGTGTGTTGATTCCTTGTGAATCCTTGTGAATGTATGTTCATCTGTGCAGCTTTTATGTTGCACCATCTCTGCCAGCATTCACCCCAATACTCCTGATACCTTCCAGCCCCTTCCATGCAAACACACTGCGGTGATTCTCATTTTTCAGTTCCACAAGCAAGGGGGAGATGTGGTATTTTATATTAGAAAACATTTCTGAAGAGACAAATAACTGCGTTTGAAAAGAGACTTATTTTCTCTTCCAAAAATTCATATTTGTTGGTTAAAATTGATGTGACTTTATATTTTTGGCTAGAACTCTACAGTATTCCACTGAGCAGTAATTATTCCTTTGTTGATACAGGAGTTTACTGAGAAATGGGAACTAAATCTAACAGAGTAAATCCATTTGGTACATATGTTGAAGCTTTCTCTGTGGTCACTGACACTGAAATGTTAATGCTAGATTTTTATCTACTAGAATCATATAGATATTGATATAATGGGAGCTCCTGCCCTGAATCAATGAACCACAGGCTGAATTCTGTTCCTTTATTTGGCATTAGATATCCTACATAGCAGATTGATGGCTCCTAGTCAAAGCAGGATAATACAATAGATCTCACTTTCCAATCCTGAGTGATCAGAAAAAGTCAGCAGCTGGAAAACTCAGGGCCTCCTAATATCTGTAGCATCAGGAAGTATATTCAAAATGCCTCTTTAATTTCCTAGGTAGCTAATACTAGATGTTACATGACGTTAAAAAGTATTTTTCCCAAAATAAAAAAAAAATAGCATTTCCTTAAGAGTCTCATGTTGAAAGGTTTATTTTTACATTATGGCGAAACTAGGGTATACTGAGACCTCATTAAACACTGTCCTCTTTGGTCCCAACTCTGGAATCTCGCTTAACCTGTGGCTGGCCTTTTCCTATAATGCTGAACTCTTTCTCTCTGCCTGTCCATATGGCCCTTGACACATATATACCGACTTATCAAATCACTGGTTCACAGGGTTGTTTCACTAGACTGCTAAATATCCATTATTTTGCGGGTTCCAGCTGGAAAGCTGCACTTCAATTTATTTATAGGATAAAACTCTTTTAACTCTCTAATGCTAAACAGATAGTGCCATTCATAGTGTCTGACTAGGTAAAGTCATCCTCCATCTCAAAATTGCATAAAAAGCTTTTTACAAAATGGAGACTCTCAGAGCAAGGCACAGTCTATAAAATAACTGATTTGTACAATATGGCATAACTTAGGTCAGGGCACAGCTTGATTTCTACAATATCTCACTTTTCATTTGAGATTGAGTCCAAGTTCCTGCCTATGCTTGCCTGGAAGAATTAGCCAAAGAGAACAGAAGGGGATTTGCTGGTCTCCTATAAAATAAATGCTATGAGATACCAAATAGATGACTGTTCAGATTTATTAACAGATTCTGGCTGATTTTTAGCTTTTTGACATTTTTTCCTCTTTGCTCTATGGTACAGTGTAAAAGATATTCTCCAGGGTAAATTGTCAATGGGAGGAATTTAGAGCAGCTATGTGTTATCTGTACATCGTTGAGAAGATAATAAAAGGATTACTAACATTTTCTTTAAAAAGGTTTTGAGAAGGCTAATAATTATTTTCTAAATATCTTTCACCTTTATCAAATAAGAATTGAAATTGTTTTTATAAGTAATATATGATATACATACTTACATATAATAATATATGTGTTATATATTATGCAATATATAATCATGTATTATATATACATTAAAAATAACTTTCCTTTCTTGTTTTCTTAGCATTCACTGTGCAGGGTCCATCTTTGAGTCACAGTGTGACATTTCATATTTTCCTCATACATTTGCTATTGTTCCTAGAAAACCACTTGATTTTCTACTGCTTCTGTGAGCTGTGAGTAAATTTGTTTCAAGGTCTTCGAGTAGAACACACAAACGCAAATGTACAAATCATTGTTGGTTGTTTTTAATCTAACTCCTTGCTCTCCTATACTGCAGTAACCCTCTATCCCAGTGCATGCCCATATAGGACTAGAGATGTCATGGTTTTTCTTTCTTGATTCTAGGGGTACCAAAGCTACATGTTGACAGATTTTTTTTAGACTTTAAAGTAGATAGATGTTTTGTTTTAAACCCACATATGAACCTACTCCTATTGTATATAGTTATATCTAGCATACTTTGTTTTAAGTTATTAATGACATCTATATTCATAAAATCCTCATATTCAGTGCCAGGGGTGGGTAACAATATAGCAGGACTGCTATGTGTGTGTTTGACCTTTTAGTTAGCCCCTGTGTCATCTATCCACGAAATTTCCCACTTTTCCTGTTGATGAATGAACGCTTGTTTTGTTTCAATTTTATGTGCCTCATTTTAGCACAGTGAGCATTATGGACATATTAGTTAACAACATATGACTACATTCTACCACATCCTGAGAACTCTGTGCTCAAGAGAGACAAAATACTACCCAGAACAGAAACATTTGTCTAAGCTTTAGAACATGTGGAAGGCCTAGAATCATGTTATAAATTTGTTTCATAGTTAGAAAAAAATTGTTTTCACTGTGTCATTTAGTTATGTTCTAGCTTTGAGCTATTTTTCAAGACTCCTTGCTACATTAAAGCAACACATTAAGAAATGGTGTTTTTTCTCTTGAAAAAAAAAGATCTAAGTTAAGTTCTGTTCTATTCATTCTTTACCCCCATATAGTACTCAGTAAGGTTGCCATTGGCACTTTTTTTTTCTTTTTTTCTTCTTTATTTATTTTGTATTTATCAAAAAAGTAAAATGAATTTAAAATGCTGAAAAGTTAACAATATTTATAAAGAAGATAAAAATCATAAACATGACTTATCAAGGGTGATAATGCAAATAAGTTTGCTACACATAAAAATACTAACCCTAACCCTAACCCTAGCCCTAACCCTAACCC
>PVIH01031515.1:0-10700 GCA_004025045.1 Sigmodon hispidus | reverse complement strand
CATAAACCTAACAATAAAAATATCATTCAGCTAAATACTAAAGCAAAACCATAATCTAAACCTTAGCCTAACAAAGTTTGACTCCACTCTTGTTAAGTTTTTCAGCATAGCAGTAAATTTCTTCTCTACTCTCCTGAGAGTAATTACCAGCACAAATAACTGTCCATTTTCTTTTGCTCCACTCAAATACAAGCTTTCCCAGAAGAGAGGAATATTTCTACCTAACTCCAGGGCAATTTGTTACATTTCTGCTTCATTCCTTTAATGGGGTCACTCCTTCAGAAATTTAGCAGACTATAGTAAAAAATGTGTTGTTTCTGCTCCACTCCTTTAAGGAGACTTGAAAGTAGGGGTGTCCATTGCTTCTCTGCTTCAATATACTATAGAGTTTCTAATCTACTCTGATAAGAGTTTTTTTTATCTAAAACTTATTAGAGAGATATACTTTGAAAGGCACAATCCAGGAGAGTGGCTACCTCTGCCAAAGTGGAAAGTACAGCTGTCAACTTAAAAGGCAGAGGGCTTATATAGGGCTTCAGAGGGCAGTGCTTTTCCACAGAGAAGATTAGGATGGTCAATTTTACTTACATTTCAATTCCTGAGTTTGAAAATTTTTAGAGACTGGATGGATTTATTAATCAGGGTTTGGATGACCTTGTGATCAATTTGTCAAGTGAACAATGGGTTTCCTTGGCTCTGCTTTCAAGTGAAAATTTTGCTTATTTTACTAGCATTTATATCTTACACACAGGACATTATAAATTTATTTTTTAAGCAGCATTCTAGTGCAACCAATGTAAGAACACATATTCAAATCTAGAAAGAGATTGACGACACCATCACATTTTTCTAAATGACATATACTTATATAACATTAAAATTATTTTGGATAAAATGTTATGAGATACTTTAATAAGTTCTTAATATCTTAATAAGTACTCAAAGACTAATGTAATATGCAAAGAATATAGCAGACTGATTGCAAATAAAATCATTACCACTGGTATAAAGTGATGAATTTAACCACATTAAATATATATAAATATCCTGACAGTAAAATTTCTTATACTTTTGAAAATGGCTGATATATTCAAAATATTTAAGAAACTGGTTATATTAGTGTTCATTATTTTTTAAGTATATATGTTTAGAGGATGATAATTGCTTTAATATGTAAATACTTTTAATATTGACTATATGTTAAAAAGTTCTCTCCAGTATGTATTCTTATATGTTCTTGAAAATAACTGTTTTGTGAAAAGTCTTTACCACACTGATAATATTCATAGGGTTTCTCTCCAGTATGTGTTTTTTTACGAACTTGAAGAGTACTGTTTTTTGCATAGGCTTTACCACATTGATTACATTCATAAGGTTTCTCTCCAGTATGTGTTCTTTTATGGGTTTGAAGATGACTGCTCTGTGCAAAGGCTTTAAAACACTGATTACATTCATAAGGTTTCTCTCCAGTATGTGTTCTTTTATGGGTTTGAAGATTTCTGTTTTGTGCAAAGGCTTTACTACACTGATTACATTCATAGGGCTTCTCTACAGTATTTGTTCTTTTATGTCTTTTAAAAGAACTGAGGTCTGAAAAGGCTTTACCACACTGATTACATTCATAGGGCTTCTCTCCAGTGTATGTTCTTTGATGGGTTTGAAGATGACTGTTTTTTGCAAAGACTTTAGCACACTGATTACATACATAGGGTTTCTCAACAGAATGTGTTCTTATATGGGTTTTAAGAGCAGTGGGTTGAGCAAAGTCTTTACCGCACTGTTTGCATACATAGGGTTTATCTCCAGTAAGTGTTCTTTTATGGGTTTGAAGATGACTGAGTTGTACAAAGGCTTTACCACATGGATTCCATTTGTAGTGTTTCTCTTCAGTATGTGTTCTTATATGATTTTCCAGATAACTGTGATGTGTAAAGGATTTAACACCCCGATTACATTCAGAGTGTTTCCCTTCAGTACGTGTTCTTTTATGACTTTGAGGATGACTGTGATGTGTAAAGGTTTTACCAAACTGATTATATTCATATGGTTTCTCTCTAGAACATGGTTTTTTATTGGTATTAAGACTACTGTTTGTTGTAAAAAATTTTTCGCAGTTATTATATACATAGGGTTTCACTCGAGTATGTGTTTCTTCATGCATTTCAAAATATCCCTGCTGTCTAAAAGATTTACCACACTTATTGCATTTATACATTTTCTCAAAAATATGTTTTCTCTTGTGATTTTGACAATCACTGTGGTGTGCAAATGTTTCATCACATTTCTCACATTCAAAAAAATTCTCTCCAGCATGTGTTCTTTTGGGCATTTTAAGAATACTGTAATAAGAAACAGATTTAACATATTGATTAGGTTTCTTTCCATAATGTTTCTGTGCACACATTTTAAACAACAGAGAATATGCAAATGCTTTAACAGATTTAGTATATATATATATACAAGGTTTCTAACTTGTTACACTTCCCTTGTGATTGTAAGTGTAACATCACATCTTCTGTAATGTAATCTACTAATAAGAAATCTGCCTGATATAAATGTTATTTTTAAACATTTAATAATTATTGAATCATTTTAGCTGTCTTTATTTACACAACTCCTTGTCTAAAATTTTCAGAACATACAACAATTTTTGAAAGTCACATTTGTACCAACTTAAACATCAAAATTACCTTTTATGCATTCTAGAATTTTGACAATGTTCATCAATACTATGTTCTTCCCAATGGTATCCTGAAATATAGTACCAAGAAATATCTGTTATATACTTAAAAATCATTCAAAATTTTAAATATTTATGGTTGTGAGCCAAACCTTTAATGGCTGAGCCATCCCTTTAGTTAACTTAAAAGCCATGCCTGATTTTATTATCATTTATCTGATTTCTCAATAAATTCCAAAAAAATCAGTTATTAAGAACCATTTTCTTCTTTAAATAAGGATAATTTATTCCTACCTATTATAGTGAGGTTTTCATAGGTCTCCAGCATCACATCTTTGTAGAGATTCTTCTGGAAAGGATTTAGCAATGCCCATTCTTCCAAAGTGAAGTTGACATGCACATCATTATATGTCACAGAATTCTAAAATATACAATGCATGTTTACAAGTGAAAGCATGATGCTGACAATATTGTAAAAGCATATTTCTAGGACAGAATAGTCATATAATTCTGGTGTTCTCTACATTGATTCTATGACAAACACATTATCATGTATTCACCACAGAAACAGAATGAAATAGGAGTTTCAAATCTGTCATTTCTGTATAGATATACTGGAATATCATCTTGTAAAAAATTAATATTAAGGAAAACAAGCCATCAGTATAGAAAATACATGACAGAAATTGGATGAAGAGGTACAAATTGAAAAAATTAAAAATGAGATGGACAATCTGGGTGTTTTGATCCATGCCTCCAAAATCATCTCTCAGGAAACAAAGACAGCTATATCTGCATCTGAAGCAAATGTAAGCATAGTCTATGAAATCAGATCAGGAAAGATAAAATTACATACTAAAACCCATATTCTATTATGGAAAACTCATTCAACAAAACAAAAATAATAGAAATAAGAAGATTATACTGAATTTTCAACAAAGAATTATACATTCACTCCAGCTCTATATTTATATTCCAGAAACCAAATTTACCCCAAATTTAACTGTACCATCAAGAAGGTTTTGCTATTGGTTACTGTTTGTTTAATAAATTACAAATTGACAGATGAAAATATTGCCAATATAAGTATAAATTATAAATAATCAGCATAGTGCAGGAAAGATAATTCAGTAGAAAAAGTTTTCTTGATCTTGCATGTAAACCACAATTTTCTGTAAACACATGGAGGATCTTAAGTATTCATTATTTTATGCTTAGGATTTCTGTGTACATCTTTTGATCATTGTGAAGAGGAGGAATCCACATTGTGAATATTATGCATAAAGGTAAAATACATATACTATTTTAAAAATTCAAACCACATATATCAGGCTAGAAGAATGTCATGCACCTGCAATGCAATGTAAAGCACAGGTTTAAATACAGTATTCTATCTGTGATAGAATTCAGGGCTACAGGGAAAATTTTGAAAGAGTAAAGAATAAAAACATTAGGAACAACTTCTGGGTTTATCCTGAAAGATTTATGCAATAAACTCTCAAAGTTTCTGAATCTGCCAATCATTGATGTCTGAAATATGATCATTTCATAAAAATCTTTGTCCATAAGTATTCATTGTTTCTTGATTCTAAGAGCACCACATTTTATGATTCTGCAAACTTAGATTTCTTCCCTGAAAAGGATGCCGATATGCATGTACTACAGAGAAGTAGGTTTTACATACAATGGCAATCTTGTACTAGGAATCAATTTTCTTAGCCCTTATATAAATTTATATTTAGCTGAATGAAGTCTTGCACTTAGGGCACTTTAATAAGAAATTATTTTACACCAAGGGTCTTCTGTGTAATAGTGACGAACTTCTTAAAAATTTCTGAGTGTTTTAGCATTTAACTGACATCTGAATATACCTTTTCATTTTTATTTAATTTAGTCCTAGTTGTTTTTATTTCATAGTAGATCTGAATATTTCATTGGTGACAACCATGAAATAGATTCAATATTACTTTAAAAAATTAATCAATTATTTTTAATTCTACCTTACTAAATTAAAGTGGTATATATATATATATATATATATATATATATATATATATATGAGAGAGAGAGAGAGAATAAGAAATATTTAGTACCCTAAAACTACTTTTTGTGGAGTATACACATTTCTAATTGAAATCCTATTATCTCAATGTATTGTCTGCTAATACTCTTAACACTGCCATCTTTCTGGTTTATGTGAACAGCTAATTAAGATTGGTATAAAATATCTATGGTTTTGCCACCTAAAACACTGATACTTTCACATTTTTACAAAATGCAATATTCCCAAAGTAAATGTGAAGATAAAACAAACTTACAGAACAGCAATATGCTGAGTCTCCCAGAAAAGTTCACTCCCCAAATAATAAAAAAAACACAAGATATACTCAAAAAAAAGAGTAATATTAATAGCTGTAAAGGACAAAGGCTAAGAAAGGTATAAAGGCACACCCATCAGAGTAGTTCTCAACAAGGCCATTATAGTAAATCTTAATTCCTCAATGGAGACTCTGCTTGGACACTTGTTATGCAGACAATAATATTCTATGGACATCAGAAAAGACTATTATGTCAAACAAAGCTCCCAATCAACATAGATGGAGTAAATAAGATGTTACATGACAAAATGACATTTAAACAATACTTATATACAAATTCAACCCTACAGAAAACACTAGAAAAAAAAACTATCCTAATGAAAATAGATATACCCACAGAAACACAAAGTGTAGATTATCACAAGCACCAAAAGTCCAAGATGGAAAAACATACACACTCCACAAAAAAACAACAACAAGATTTAACAATGACTGGACATTAATAGGCCTTAATATAATGGACCCAATTGTCTTATGTAAAGACACAGGCTAATAGAATGGATAAAATGCAAGATCAATCCCTCAGTCACACACAGGAAACACATCTCAACTTCAAAGATACCAGAGGACAAGGTGTAAAAAAGCCATTCTGACTAAATAGATCTAAGAAGAAAGCTAATGTAGATGTAGTATCTAACAAAACAGACTTTAAATTACAATCACAGGTATTTGAGAAAGACATTTATTTTAAAAGTTAATTGATAGTAAAAATCAGAAATAGCCAAAAGTTACTCCTGTCATACCGGCGTTCTCACATTTTTTCTAATTTAAAAGGAATCATTTGGAACATTAGTCAGTTTAGGAATAAAATCTCAATAAGATAAACTACTGATTTGAAATAGAATAATCCTCAAAATGAAAATTACATACCACTATGTTTCAGCATTTTTTGAAATGGATATACACAGTAAGAATTTCTTATTATCAGAAGCTTATAATTTATACACATACTACACATGAAAATTATAAATAGGGGCTTGGGATGCATCTTATCTAATTGGTGGAGTGCTTAACCTGCAAAACTTACCTACAACACATGTAACAGGTGTGGTAGTAATGTACACTTTTAATCCCTGAACTACTTGAAAGTAGAATAAAAATCTAAAGTTCAAGGAGTCAAATGAGGTCAAGGTCACGAGAAGCTACCTAAAATTCTGTCATAAAAAATTAAGCAAACAATAGCAATTATGTCAAACAGAGAAAATATCAAACAGATTTCCTATGCTGGGACAAAAACTGTGGAACTAGAGCAAAGGCACAGCAAGTAAGAGCACTGATTACTTTTCTAGGGGACCTAGGTTTAATTTTCAACATCCACATAGAAACTTACAACCAACTTTATTTCTAGTTGCAGAGAATCTGACATCGACTTCTGGCCTCCATAGGCAACATAAATTCAAGTGGTATTCAAACATTTGCATAGGCAAAGTCAAATAAAAAAATCTAAAATAAAAGCTACTACCTTTCATTAGGAAATATTCTAGGAAAATTATGTGTCAGAAGTAGTTACATAACATTTTGGTCTTTAAACACAGAGACAAGAGTACAAAAACATCTGGTAGGGATTGCATTCTCAGTTTCTCTTAGCTGAATTATAGACAAGGAAACCCTTGGATTCCAGCTATTCTTAATATTTTGCTCTTTTTATTCTCAATTCAGTGCACATATATGTACAACAAGCATCAAATAGGTCTTAATGACAAGCTGGCTAAGAAAGTCTAGTGCTATGATACTCAGTGTGCCTGATGTAATACATCCTGTTTCAGTAGCAAAGAAATACATATATTTGGACTGCAGGAAATCTTTATTTTTTAATTTGTGTATACCTGGACCTACTTAGAACATTGTACCTATTTTAAAATATAATGATAGCTTTACCTAAACACAATGTCTTCATAATTTCATATCCTGAATTTAAGCAATCTGAACGCAAAAATCCTAACTTTTAAATACAGAAAATAAAATGTCCTTCTACATAGTTGACTGCTTGTAAGTAAGAGCTAAATTTGTATCAGATTTTATGTTTGATGCAATTTATTAACATTAATTTAGATATATAATTTGGGAGAAAATAATTGAAATATAAATGATGAATTACTAGGTACACATAAGTAATCTCAGCTTTTGGAAGGTAGTAGGAATGACCCATGTGCAACATAGCATGATCTAAATTGATGAAGTTTAGCAAAATTACTCAGCAAAACTAATTCAAATATATCCAATAATTTATTAATTAGTAATTGAAAAACAACAAATATATTATGCTAAAACATTTTTGATTTCATAACTAAAAGAAAGACACTTTCTAACATACAGTCTCAATACTATCCATAAGAAAAGTTTGAATGATATTGGAACATGAAATGTAAATAAAAAAGCCTTAAAATCTAAGAAGCAAAGCCATCTAACAACACAATTTACCTGCTTTGAGAAAACAATAAATGAAATAAAATCTAACACAAAAGATTTATTAAGTGAACTGATTGATCTATTTACTAAAATCATACTAAAATGTATTTTTAAGTCTCAAACAAGTATTTAAAAAGGGAGATGCTCAGTGGTAGAGCAATAAAAATAAAATTGTCTAGATTAATGTAAAATTTAATACATGTAAATAATCATAATTTTAAAGCCAAATAAACCCTTCAAAAAAAGTTTAAGAACAATAATGATTTAAAATTATTTTGTATTAATATGGGGCAGAGAGGACAAAACCTAACATAAATTACACAGACTGGTATTAAAAAAACCAAAATTATTCAACTCTGAAAAAAAAAGAATCTCTATGCAGTATGAAAAAACCAACATTTGCACATTTTAGATGTTTATGTCAAAAGCTTGATATTGGCTTAGGTGAGACTAAGAGCTTGAAAACAAGACCATTTTTAGGTGAATATGAAATTGAAAGCTAACTAGGCCTAATAAAGACAAGGTCAAAAAACTATAAAAATGTGGGGCAATTTTTTTTAAATATTTATTTTTTTATTTTATGTGAATTGGTATTTTGCCTGCATGTACAACTGTGTAAGCATGTCAGATCTTGGAATTACAGGCCTTTGTTAGCTGCCATGTGGAAACTGGGAATTGAACTCAGGTCCTTGGGAAGAACAATCAGTGCTCTCAACCACTTAGCCATCTTTCAGTCCTGTGGTGAAAATTTTTTAGACCACATAAGTTATTCTACTTTACCAAATTAGAATCAACATTGGCATTTGGTTGTCATATAAACAAGAGTTTATCTGAGTGAGGCAGCATACACTTTAATCTCAGTACTCTGGATTTAGGGCAACCAGAACTCTGAGCTTGAAGCCAGGCTGTAATACTCAGCAATGCCAGACCCACAAAAGTTACATACTGAGATTCTTTCAAAGATTCATAAAACAAATCCCAGGAATAGTGGTTTAAGTCTTTCTTCCCAGCACTTGGTTGTCAGAGGCAAGATCTGTCTTTGTGTTCAAAACCAGCCTGGTATAAAGGTAAAAACCATGAAAATTTACTGAAGATAAAAAAGTGTCAAAAACTACAAACAAAATCAGAACAAAATGTATGTTAAAATTCACTATTAATCAAGTCTTAACAATTTTTAGAAATTTCAGTGTCTCTTACCATCAATCCTCCTTTTAAAAATTTGATTAATGGTTTTTTCCCTTTTACCATACCAAACAGTTTCCCCCACTTTCCTTACTACCATTCCCTTTTACTCCATCTTAACCCCATCTGATTTGCTTCTCAGAGAGCAAGGCCTACCATGTAGACTCAAAAAAAGGCTGCCATATTAAGTTGAGGTAGGACAAGCTCATTCCCTACTGTATCAAGTATAAGCAATATATTCTTCCATTGGGTATGGGCTCCAAAAATTCGACTTATGCACTATGAATATATTCTGATCTCACTGCCAGAGAAACCATAATCTATATATGCCACTACACAACTGTCACTCACTTTAAGAAAATTCAGTTCAGTTTCATTCACATTCCACAGCTATCTGTTCAGAGTTCCTGTGATCCCTCTAGCTAAGGTTACATGTTTCTGTGTTATGATCTCGACCATTCTTTACATATTTTTGCCCTTCTTAAGTACTTGGACACTAGAAGCTCACCATGGTGGTTAGCTGTAGATCTCTTCATCTGCTTCCATTATTTACAATTCTAGACTAATGTGGTACTGATAAAGATTCAAAAGTATAATTTTAAGAATGTTATAATGAATGCTAAGTCTGTCATGTATCTTTTTGCTTCAATTGGGAAAATTCTTTTAAGAAGTAACTTTGCAAATATTTATTTTATGGCCACCAGAAAAAGACTAGTTTTATGAAGTCAGAACTACTAAGAACATACTATTATGTCACATAAACTAAAAAATGACAAATTCAAAAAAATCCATTTTAGGTAAATTTATTCAATCCATATCCTAAGTGTTCTTAACAATATTGTTTATGTGGGTGTATCTATGTGTGTTTATTTTTGTGTACTTGTTAGTGTGTGTTTATATCAGGTATGGAGGTTAATGTGGTATGGCTATTTGTGTTTTGTGTAGGTTTGTATATATCTTTATGTTTGTACATATTTCTATTTATGTTTACATGTTCTTGTGCTAGAATAGTGTGTGTTTATTTGTGTGTGATTGATTTTTATGTGTAGGTTATCTATGTATTTGTGTGAGATGCATGTGGCTATCATGTGAGTCCTCATATATGCTAGACTTTATAAATATTGGCCAAAGTTATGACCAAAGGACAAGTTTCAGGGCTTGGGTCTATCTACCATGTGATTCCATGAAAAAGGGTTTTATACTTGTATAGCAATGTACTTTAACCTGATGTGTGACTCAAGATCTCACCAGAACATGTGAATTGCTTTCACCTAAATTCAGCTTCAATATAACATTATGTGTGACTGCTTTTTGAACATACAAGTACTAAGTCTGATTTACTATTGACATCTTAGTTGAACTACATGTGAAGAGATTTAATGATTAAAATCATGCTCTCTAAAGCAAATGTTGCTACAATTACCCAAACTCACTACATCTACTAATCTATGCAGCTGTTAAAACTAGTGTAAAACTTCTCTAATGCTGGACATTAGATACTTCAGCACAGAATAAAATTGGCAACTTAAGATGTACAAATGTAGCTGTTTGTAAACCAGGAATAAATCCTATATAATTGTTAGGAGTGAAATGTTTGTGTGGATCTTACCAATAAAATCTCAGGCAGGGTCTAACAGAGTGTTCCAACCCCCAGGCAGTAAAAACCTGCTAGCCATGACACCAAGATGGGGTCAAGGAATGTTAAACTGTAAAAAGTCCCTAAACAAGAGTACATTTACAGCATAGCTGTGTCCTTAACCGCAAATAATTCAGCCACATGGTCTATGTCTATAAAAAGCTTGTGCAAATTGGGGAGCTCAGCTCTTCCCTGCAACACACTCATGTGGTACAATTGCAGTACAGAGCCCAAGCTCCCTGCCTAGGGTTGTATCTTTCTGACAATAAACTTGCTGTTGCATTTCAGACATCTTATATTTGGTGGTCTTTTTGGATGATTAAGATTCAGTCATTACACTTTCCAAACTGATATCCTGCTTTTTCTGGGTGCACCAAAAAACAGGTTAAAGTTGAAATAAAGGTGTTTATACAAA
>PVIH01031514.1:0-10704 GCA_004025045.1 Sigmodon hispidus | reverse complement strand
TTGTATTTGTAAGATCGCCACTCTCTTCTGGAGTTACCATGTTGTCCTTTGTATTATTATGTAATTTCTTGCACTGACGTTTGCCCATGGCTTCAGTGGTTCACGATTAGATGGGTCCTGGTCAGTTGTGGCACTTGGGTTTGTGTGTCACCTGTCACCTCTCTGGTCAGGGTTTGATTCTGTCTTTCAGAGACCCCTGTAGTTGTTGGTTTGCTCAGTTTGAGGTTGTAGTGGGGAGCCCTGCAGGAGCTGTGGGTGTGGCCAGGGGCACAGTTCAGCTGCCCCTGCTCCAGAGTGCGCTGGGACTCCGCAGAGAGCACCCGGTCTCGGGAGGAGAACCTATATTCTCACTTCTAATTATCATTTTAAACACCATTTTAAGTAACTTTATATTTTGTTAACTTTTTGGTTATAACTTACCTGACTGAAACTCTTTTTAAGCTGAGCACTTCCCCCAAGTATCCTGTTTGTGTAAAGAACACTGACAAACCTCCAGTGGAAAAGTCTCTGTTGGTTCTTATTATGGTTTGAGTCTGGAATGTGGCCAAAAGGCTCATTGCATGAATGCTGTTTGAAGGCTCTTTGGGTTTTGGAGGAAGGGTCTGGCTAGGTCACTAGGGAATGGTCTTGGAAGGTTATATCTGCCTCTGATTCAGGCTGGGCTTTCTGTTTTGTAATATGCTGTCATGTGAATACCTGCCACCTCATACTCTTCCTGCCTAGGTGCTGATCCTTTTGACTCTGCATCATCCTGGTTAGTGTTTATTATTGTCAACTTGATAACCTCAGGTCACCTGGGAAGGGAGAGGAACTCTCAACTGAAGAATTATCTAGGTCAGATTGGCCTCTGGACAGTCTGGGTACCATTTTCTTGATTGATGTAGGAAGAAGGCCCAGCCTCCTGTGGGTGGCACCCTTCCTATGCATGTAATCATGAGCTGAGCATGAACCAATAAACAGTGTTCTTCCATGGTTTCTGCTTCACTTCCTGCCCTAAGTTCTCTCAGTGATGGGCTGTGACTGAGAAGTACAGGCAGAACAGACCCTTTCCTCCCTCCAGTTGTATCTGTTGGGTATTCTTTCAGAGTGATGCAGACATGTCACATACAGGATCTCTGGCTAACCTCCTGGAATCAACTTAGGAAGAGAATTAACAGGAATAAATCATTTCAGCACACTGCCAATGAACTTTCCAGAAAGTTGCGCCAATTTGTACTTCATTTATGAAGTACATTACAGAGGATGTGTTAAAGTGTTATCAATATCTATTTGGCAAAAATGCAATTGGCTCTTATTTTAGTTTCATGCTCTTGATAAGAGACTGCAGAGTTCTGGATTGTCCCTGGTGATGGGAATAGATACTAATTAATATTTATATGTCTGTGCATATGTGTGGGTTTGTGCATGTATATGGAGGCTGTGGTGATTTGAACAGGTATGGCCCCCATAGACCCCTATATTTGAACGTTTGGCTCATAGGCAGTGGCACTATTAGGAGGCATGGTCTTGTTGGAGAAGTGTGGCACTGTTGGGGCACTTTGGGTCTCATATGCCTAAGCTATGCCCAGTGTCAAAGTTCACCTCCTGTTATCTGTGGACCAAGATATACAATGCTCAATTCCTTCTCTAGTACCATGTCTACCCACATGCTTCCATGTTTCTTGCCATGACAATAATGGACTCTGAAATTGTAATCCAGCTCCAATGGAATGTTTTCACTTATAAGAGTTGCTATTGTCATGGTTTCTCTTCACAGTGGTAGAAGCCATAAGACAGAGACCAGGGTATTGCTATTCTCTGGGAGCTCTCCACCTCGAGTTTCTTTGTCTTGCAACTGGCTTGGAGCTCACTGATGAGGCAAGGATGGCTTGCCAGTGAGTCTAAGGAATCCTCCTGTCTCTATCTCCTCAAGGCTGCAATTACAAAGATGCCATCATACCCAGCTTTTCAGGTGGGTGCCAGGAATTGAACCCAGGTCCTCATGCTTTCATGGTAACAACTTTATTGACTGCCAGGTTTGAGTAACATTTTAGAATAATTCCATTTATATTCTCCACTTTGATAAAGTACAGTGTTATATGTTCATTATTTTGTTTCATCCTTCACCATCAGAATTGATGGTGATGTGACCCAGCAGATGTAAATGGGATTTCAATTTGAACCAAGAAGTAATCCTGCAATATGGAAATCCATGAAGCCCAAATTGACATTTTTCCCTTTCTTTCTTTTTTCTTTATAAAAAAATCCACTGCCTTTATATAGAGTCAATTATCCTGAGCAGATTATGTTTTTAGTTTGAACTAATTATCTGTGAATTGGACATACTGGGGGAAGTGCGGGCTGTGTCTGTGGATGGGAGAAACCAGCCGGGGAGGAAGCATGTGAACTGTAGAGAGGGGAACTTCAGAGACAACCTGAAAAGCCCAGAGGAACACAGAGGCTTGTAATGTATTTGCAGAATGAAATAGAGGGGGAGGAGCAAAGTACCAGAGGCAATTAATTTGTTTCTTTGGAAGCTAATTCACGAATCTTTACCATGAACTCTGAAGTCTCGTGCTTTGTTTCTGGTCCAATCTGCCTTATGTTTTGCACAGCTAATTAATTAGAGCATACATTGAGTACTTTGCCAAGGGTGTGCAATTTATCTTGCTTGGGATGCTAAAACCATTGTAGGAAAATTTTTTTTTGATATTTTTTAAAGATGTGTGCCATTAGCTCCTATGAGAAGCATTGAAAGTACTCTTTTTCCTTACTTGAAGCTCTTTAAAAACCATCAGGTAGGTGGGCATTTTATTGACAGGCAGTTGGAATGGAGACACAGTGTGGAACATTTGAAGCATAATATCTGAGCTCAGATTCACGCTGTGCTACTGTGACAGACGCCTCAGGTCTCCCCATTCACAGTTACCTGCATCTGAGTTTGGGTAATTGAATTAGATTGTTTTGGAGGGAGCCCGTCCAGTAGACTCAGGACTCCAGAACAATGAAGAAGGTTATGCTTTCGTGGGCATATCTAGAATTTTTCAGTCATAGGAATCTAAGAAAAAGTTATTTTGTCTCTAGAATAATTTGTATTTTGATGACAGTTGTGGGTAAGGAATAAATGAATACCATCATTTTGACATAGCTTAGGGCCTGTAAAGCATCCCACTGACCCCCATCATCCAGATGCTCTTATGCAAGGTGGGAAGCTCCTAAAAACTGGAGCTAGAGTGTGAAAAGCATTAGAAATGCCTTTTATCTAATGCCACAGGGCTCCGAAATAAAGACTTCTTGCTTGCTGTGCCTTCTTCAAATATGGTGTGGGGATTTTGCTCAGTGTAACTGTCAGTGTAAATACACCTCTGGTGTCAGCCTTGGGAATGCCCTACATGGAGGGATTTCTGAGCCTCAGACAGGTTCTCAGAGGAGGGGGAAAAGCGTGGATGAGGACACCTTTGCCTCTTCTAACTGCTTTTCTATTTAGGGCATCACTTCAAAGATGCCTTATCAATTTTTACCACTAGAGTGTGGGGTCAATGTAAAAGGATATCGACTTCCTTTTCCTTTTGGGTTTTGTAGTTGGGTTGAGTGTAATTTCATCTTGCAGCTTCTGCACTGGAAACATCTATTTGCCCCAGGACTGTATTGGGCCCTGAATGCTGGGATCAGCTCTCTAAAGTTTTTTTTATGAATTTTATACACATATCGTGTGTATGTGAACATGATGCCAGCTGTCCTTTTCGATTGTTTGGGTTCTCTCTGAGCTTGAAGCTCACAGGCCCTTGTATGGCTGGCCAGCAAGTCCTAGGGATTCTCTGGCCTCCATGGCTCTGAAACTGCAGACATGTACTGACATCTTAAGTTGTTTCTATGGGTGCTGGGGATCCACAATCAGGTCTTCATGCTTATGAAGCAAACACTTTATTGATGATGCTATGTCTTTGGCTCTGCTGTATATGTCTTATCAAGGTTACTTGTATTAATGGAAATGGAAGTCAAGCTCATGTTATCATTTGGGTCTTGTATGCTCTCCCAGAGCTTTTGTGGCTTGATACCTAACTGTTGGCAGTATTAGGAACAGTGAGTGGGTATAGTGGAGGGGACAATGTCACTGCCAGGGACTTTGCCCCATTCCTTTATCCTATTATTTCTCAGCCTCTTGAAAGTGAGTGGGTATTTTTATTGTTATTATTAATCTAACACATTCTCTGTCATGTTGATCTGCCCTGCCACAAGCTAAAAGTGATAGGGCCAAGTAACAGTGGAATAAAACCTTTGAAATCATTAACCAAAATAAGCCTTTTTATATGTTAAGCTTATTTCCTTGTGTATTTTGTCATAGCCATGGAAAGCTGGTTAGCATAGCTGAGGAAATTTTTAGAGTCAAGCTGAATCACCCACAGAGAACAGAATGTATGCATGTGGTCCTCAATGGAGAAAGGCAAGTTTGAGTCATGTCCCCAGCTTTCCTCAAGTGGATTGAAAGAGACAGGCACACCCATGGAAAATAGCAGAGTCCAAAGCTACAGGCAGGGACTGTGTTTCCATAATCTGTCGCTCAGGTCACTGATGGGAGTCTTACATGTGTTCTTTCTAGGTTAGTTATTATACCAACCTTATAAAAGGCAGCAATTTCACATCAGACTTTAATTTCCAGACTCTTTCTGATGAATTACCAACAGCACTGAGCCAGCTTTCTCGTGGCAGTGGCGGTGGAGCTATGTGTAGGCAGCTCTTGGTACCTGGCCCTAGCATCTGCTGTTAGGGTTGAGTTTCCTATTCCCCACATCACATGTTACATGTCATGCCTATGGCTGTGGCGGCTGGTGGTCCTGGCTATAAACCAATGCTGTTAACACTTGTCTGGACAAGTCTTCTCTTCTCCTTAGATATCAGTTTCCCCAGAAGCAAAATGAAGAATTGACTGCAAAAGGGAACCCAACTCAGATTCATAATTCTAGGCTAGTAAGGAATTAAAAACTATGTCTTGCAGGAATATATTAGAAGGCAGATACATTTCTCCACACATAGGCAATTCTAATATTCATGAAGAATTTACAAAGTCATTTGTAATGAGAAAGCAGAGCTCAGCCTTGCAGGGACTTAGGAGACCTGGGTCTGGAGTGGCGAATGTGTGAAGGTTTGCTGTGAAATAAGTCTTTCTTCATCTTTCCTGCTGTCCAAGTAGCTTCATAGGCACCTGTGGGTTTGCTTGTCTGATACTGACTGGGATCCAGCACAGGCTCATATGTCCTGGCTGTTCTGTAGCTGTGATTATGATCCTAAATCCTCACATTTTGTTTTGTCTCCAAGTTGGGTTTGAGATGTGAGAAGAAGCAGGACCTGGGTTTGGTCCTGCCTTGGACCTGTTGCACAATAATTCTCCTGGTCCCATTTATGCTTTTCTGTTTCTAACTCTGTAAGGAGAGTACTACTTCTTCTGTACTTAAAATTCTGTGTTCTTATGGGTCATCTTATGTTCAATGCAAATCTCAAGGAGACTTCCAGAAGAGAAGCCAGATCTCCACCCTCCAGTAGCTCTGCAGTGTGCAGGGTTCTATGCAGACCCAACAGGGTCAGCTTTCTGTTGCCAGAAAGAAATTAACATAGGAAGACAAAAGTTTTACTTGTGGTTCAAGACAAAAGTTTTACTTGTGGTTCACGGGTCCAGACATCTCAGAACACCATCAGGTATTGCTGATGGTTTCAGCCTGTATCCAGACAGCCCATTATAGCTGTGGAGTGTGATGGGCCAAGCTGTTTACCTCACTACACCAGGAAGTAAAGAGAGTGAAGAAGGAGCAGGCCCACAATTTCCATTCTGAGCACACCCACGGTGACCTGAAAACCTCCTTTCAGACCTTACCTCTTAGTGTTTCCAGTGCCACTGGAGGGCATCAAGCTGGAGGCTAAGCCTCTAACATGTGGGCCTTTATCTCTTATTAGGTAGTAGAAAGTGGTGAGTTCATTTTGATATCCTGGGCTCTGGCTAACTCTAAGTTTTCTGGGAATGATGCATTTAAATAATTAATTAAATTATTAATATCTTTTTATATAATTTCTCTGATTATAAATGTAACTGGCATTGTTCGAAACTCTCCATATTGCCCTCACTATGCTGCATATTTTATTTGTATATTATATTATGTTATTGAATATATTATATTCAACCTACTTGGTATCTTGCTTTCTTTTTTACAGACTCACATTACTGCTAAGAGTAGTTAAGCCATCTTTTCTAGGTCACAGAGTTGGTGAGTCCAGAGTTGAGGATGATGCCTAGAGAATGATGAATGATGGACCCAAATGATCTGGTATCTGATCTTAAGAGTATCATGTCAAGGTTGGGGGTTGTCTTTGAGGAGGGCAGAGTTTTCCTTGGCTCTTGGGTTGGGCATTTAACTCAGGGGTTAAGGTGCTGGATGCTCACATTCATAAAACTTTCACAGAGTTTGTAGATGCTCAGCCTCCGTAGCATCAAGAAAAGAAACCTTGAGCATTTGAAAACTGAAATTCATCAGCCACAGAAGGTTCTAGAGAGAACTCTACTATAGATTCAGAGATGGGAGCCAAAGAAAGACAGAGGGCTGAGCTCGTGTATAGCAGGAGGGATTCCAGGAAGCAGGATACTATAGAATGGCAAATCTAGGGGCTGTTAAAAGACATAGAACAAAAACTGGGGTGGGGCGTGGGGGTAGGGATGAGCTGATGGGATGGCTCAGCTGCCGGCTGTCCAGTTGTCTCAGTAACCCTAACCCTAACCCAGTTTCAGTTTCAGTCAGGTCCTCATGTACACCTTCTAGGCAAGTGTGAGCAATGGCAAGGGTCCAGGACCCAGAACCTTCTCCTGCCATTCTGTCCTCCAACGAGGTCATTTCTCTGAACTGTTGCCTTGGGGTCAGTGTCCCACATGGACAATTCCTACCCACTATCCTCATCAAAGTTCTAGACTCCACTACAGAACTGCAAATCGTTCTTTTTTTTCATTGTCTCTGTTTAAAGGGTCATTTGTGTTCCACATTGTCAAGAAAAATAGTTAGAAAGTAAAGGAGAGAATTGAAAAATTAGGTTTAAAATGCATGCATGCCAGACTGATTCCTCTGAACACGAGCTTCTTATCCTTTGCTCTCACTGTCTTACATGTACTTGTTGACTGGTAAGGACCCTCCCCTCTTTAATGCCGTTCTCTCTGATGCCAGGACAGTCTACTTAGCCAAAGTTTGTGTTTTGATCCTCTGTTATGGACACTTTAAACATAGAAAGGGCTCAGCAGATATTTATGGGAAGAATAAATGATTGAACAACTGAATGAAAATTCAACCATGAGAAGTAAGTGTGGTCCATGCCAGGGGAGGACCCTGCCCCATCTGATGCTCTCCTGCCTTTCTCATTTTTTTTTATCACCTAATCTAAGCCCCAGAGGAGCAGTCTCTACCCCATGGTGCAGTCAGCATCCTTTGAGAATGAAGGAATCTAATTTTCAAGGTGTCTTTTCTTGATGTTTCAGAGACTGAGCAGCTGACGAATTCTCTGAGAACATCTTCCATTTATTCCTCTTCGTGGGTGCACTGGAGAGGTGAGCTGGGCTGGTCAGTCTGTCTTTCTTATCTGTAATGCTGTGGTTAAACATCATTGGTCTGACCAGTTGGGGATGAAGGGCAAGCTGAGGGGAAAGCCTGATCACATCCACCACATTCCAGGAACACATCATTTATCTTCCCTAACTACTTCTTCCTAGGTGGTATCAATGGTACAGAGATTAGCAGCCTTAGAAACCATTTCCCAGAAGTTGCAGTGAAGGGAAGCCCCTCCTTAGGACTTAAATTACCAGAAGGTGGAGGTTTCTGGGCTCTGCTGAGGTCTTTTAAAACAAAGCCTGGTCCAAAGAATCTAAATTCTGCCTCTGGCCCTGATATTCTAAGCTACTCCAAGCCTTACACGTTCCTGGCGCCTTTTAAGAGTTAAACACTTTGTGCCTGTCAATCACTTGGAGCCCAGCCTCCAAGAAAGCTGGCTCACCTGGAGACATGATAAAGAGAGGGAGGACTAATTATCCCCTTAATGTGATAATGAACTTATCTTTCCCAGCAGCCCCTTGTTGTGGACAGACACTGTGTTTCCACGGGTAGCACTGCAGAGCTGTTCTCATTTGAGAACAAAGCTCAAACTTTCCTTGAGCTTCTTTCCAAGTCTGCTTTTAAATGTTTCTATGAACCAGGCAAATACCCCAAAAGGAGACCTCAGTTTTCCTACTGATAGTAAGATAAAGTTTATCCCAGGTATTTTGGGCTAATTTAACACTGGTTTTGCTGAGAACAAATAGTTTGAATAGTGACTTAATCAATTAACAGATAATTCTTTTATATTATTTCTGTGTTAATAAAAGTAAAAGCTATTGCTCAATACCTACTGTGTAGTATTCACTATGGTGCATGTTGTATGAGGTTTCTGTCCCAGACTTTCCGGTCTAGACCAGAAGTTTGACCTGCAGTCTGGCAGAAACACACACAGTCCCACAGAATCACACAGAGACACACAGATGCTTACATTAATTTTACACTGATTGACCTAGGGCTCAGGCATATAACTTGCTAACTTTTTACCCTTATATTAATCCATTATTCTTTTTTAATTTTTACTTATTTATTTATTTATTTTTGCATTCTAATCCTAGGTTTATTCAATACAGTCCTTTCACTCTACACAGGCACAAACACAATCTTATCTAAAATGCTACAAAGTTATAAAACTCAAAACATTTTATAGTACTGACTGTACAATAAAAGCAAAAAGTGGCAACGCATACATTGCCAAGGTTAGCCTGCAACTTCCCCATGAACGGCAGGTGATAATGGGGGTGGTGATAGATAGGTTCCATGAGGATCCTGTAGGACTAACTGGCTCACCAATTTCAGAGTAACACAGACAGGGGACAGAGAAAGATAAAGGTGTTTAACCCTAGAAGTTTGGAAGGACTCCGAAGGGGCCATATCAAGGCTAATAGCACAGCAGCTTGGTCCCCTTTCCACAGATGTGGCACAGTAACAGCACGACCAGGTTGCCTGACTGGCCCTAGGTCATCTGTGGAAATGGATATGTTGCAATAGGGAGGCTTGCTTGTTCCAGGTGGCTCTGCTAAGGACGGGGTTCTCAAGAACTTGAAGGTGTGAACCTTCTAGCCAGAAAACTATAGGGTACCTCTGTGGGCACAGTCCTGAATCAATCCTCCTGCAGAGGAAATACCTCAACTGCTGTCTTCAAAGCTCACCCTGATATGGAATCCTTTCCTACAGGTCCTCATTTGGTAGAGAAAGGACAGAACTGAATTGGGGATACATAAGTTATAGAGGTACAAGTCAAGGTCCCTGCTTATCGGGAGGAGTTGGAGCTGGACCGGCTCCTATGGAGGCAGCGGCCTGGAGATCGAGACCTCTTACGAACAGGAGACCTGCGCCTTGGGGAGCGAGACCTTCTTCTCATCCGTGGGGGTGACCGGCGGTGGAAGCATTCTCCTAGGTGGGCTGAATCGCCTTGTGGGTGCTTGAGGCCAGGGTGCCAACACAGCAGTAGCAGTGATCTCTTGGCCATCAATTTGTCCTCCATCCATGTGTTTTAGTGCCTTCTCCACTTCATCTGGATTTTCAAACTCCACATATGCATAGCCTTTGGATAGATGAGGATGCATCCTTTCTACAGGCATGTCGATCATTTTTATTTTCCCATAAGTAGAAAATATTTCCATGATATGATCCTTGGTCACATTCCTGGTAAGCCTCCCAATGTGCACCTTGGTGGGTTTAGGTGAAGGGCTTCGCCTTTTCCTCTTTTAGGTGGTTTGGAGTTGGAGCGGGAGCGCCGCCTGTTGTCATGCCTGCGCCAAGAAGGGCTTGGAGAGCCGGAGGAGCTGCTGGAACTGGAGCTTCGGGACTTGCTGGAGCTCCCCGAGCTGCTGGATGCAGAGGAGGAGCTAGAGCCACTGCTTGAGCCTGTGCTGGTGCTGGAGTTCAAGTTTGAGGTTGAGCTGGATTGGGACCTGGTGCTGCTGCTTCCACTTGAAGCACTGCGTCTTTTCCGAGTCTTATCCCTGCCATGGTCCTTCTCACTTGACTCTTTAGTGGTCCCTTTATCTTTAGAGTGATCCTTGGACTTCTCGTCAGAGCGGTCCTTGCGTTTGGTAGGAGAAGGAGCCCTAGTGCTGGACTTTTTATTATTTTCTTTGACTCCTAGCAAGCTCTTCTTTTTCACTCCTGATAAAGCCATTCTTCCCTTCTGAGGTGTTCAAAGCAGCAATGTCGGCCTCACTTATCTGAACTCTCACTTCTAACTTGAGTCTGAGAAATGATCCTTAATCAATTGCAATTTACGCCAAAGAGCAGCATCTTCCCGAGGCCGCCACCTCCTCCTGCTCTTCTCAGACCCCCCTAATCCATTATTCTTATCATATTCAGCCATGCGGCTTGGTACATCTTCTTAAAGCAGCATTTCAGGTTCTTTTCTCTGTGCCTGATGCTGTCTCCTCGTCGTGTCTCTGTTGTATCTCTGTGGTGTCTGTCTGGTATGTCTGCTTGCTCTGAGATGTTCCCAGAATTTTTCTTAGTCTGTTAGCCCCACTCACACTTCCTGTCTGCCTTTGGCCAATCAGCATTTTTTTATTAAACTAGTAGGCGGGACAATTAATGTAAAAACATAATCATATTTTAGTTTTCTTTTTTTTTTTTTTTT
>PVIH01031513.1:0-10704 GCA_004025045.1 Sigmodon hispidus | reverse complement strand
AATCAGAAGCATGATTTATCAAGGGTGATAATGCAAATAAGATTGCTATACATATATTTACTTTGTGTTCAGCTTTCCCTCTGAATTTTTTTTCCATCCCTGTATATCCTTATTCAAGGTCCCTTCCCCCTCCTGCCACATCAGGTCATTTTTTCTTCTCCACAACTCTCCATCCCCTCCCTGGGCAGGGAGCAGACAGCCCTATGGTCCCACTGAAACAATAATGCTTGCATCAGTCTCCAATCCTGGAATCCAGTTTTGTCACCTCTCCCTCAAGAGTGAGTCAGGTGTTCCTATAGTAGGAGTGGGATTCGAAGGGTCAGGCCAGAGTGTTTCTGATCCCAACTTGTTCAGTGGTTGTGATTTGCAGCTTGGGCATGCTTGGCTTTTATTCTTGTTTGTTTGTTTAGAGACCACTAATGAGTGAATACATCCCGTGATTATCTTTCTGAGTTTGTGATACCTCGCTCAGGAGGATATTCTCCAAATTCATCCATTTGCCTGAGAATTGTAGGATATTATTTTTTCTTACTGCTGAGTAGTATTTCATTGTGTAGATGTACCACAGTTTGTTAATCCATTCTTCAGTTGAGGGACATCTAGATTTTTTCCAGGTTCTTGCTATTACAAATAATGCTGCTATAAACATAGTTGAGCTAATACCTTTGGAGTGTGAACGTGCCTCTTTAGGGTATACACCCAGAAGTGGTATTGCTGGGTCCTTGGGGAGATTGATTCTCATTTTTCTGAGAAATCACCATATTGCATTCCAAAGTGGCTGAACAAGCTTACACTCCCACCAACAATGGAGGAGTGTTCCCTTGCTCCGCATCCTTTCCAACATAGGCTGTCATCTGTGCCTTTTATCTTAGCTAATCTAACAGGTGTTAGGTGGTATCTCAAAGTTGTTTTGGTTTGCATTTCTCTGATGACTAAAGATGAAGAGCACTTTTTCAGGTGCCTTTCAGCCATTCGTAGTTCCTCTGCTGAGAATTCCCTTTTTAGATCTGTACCCGATTTTTTGATTGGGTTATTCAAGGTTTTGGGCTCTAGATACTTGAGCTCTTTATATATCTTAGAGATCAGTCCTCTATCACTTGTAGGGTTGGTGAAAATCTTTTCCAATTCTGTAGGCTGTCGTTTTGTCCTATTGACAGTGTCCTTGGCTTTGCAGAAGCTTCCTAGCTTCAGAAGATCCCACTTATTGATTGTTAGTCTTAGTGTCAGTGCCACTGGTGTTATTTTTTAGTATGTGGACGCCTGTGCCAAATCGTAGAAATCTATTTCCCCATTTCTTTTCTATCAAGTTCAAAGTGGCTGGGTTTTTTTTTCTTCTTCTTTATTTTGTATTTATCAAGAAGAACAGTAAAATGAATTTAAAATGCTGATACGTTAACAATAACTACAAAGAAGATAAAAATCAGAAGCATGACTTCTCAAGGGTGATAATGCAAATAAGATTGCTACACATATATTTACTTTGTGTTCAGCTTTCCCTCTGAATTTTTTTTCCATCCCTATATCATTTTATTCAAGGTCCCTTCCCCCTCCTGCCACATAGGGTCATTTTTTCTTCTCCACAACTCTTCATCCCCTCGCAGGGCAGGGAGCAGACAGTCCTATGGTCCCACTGACCCAATAATGCTTGGATCACTCTCCAATCCTGGCAAATCCAGTTTTGTCACACCTCCCTCAAGAGTGAGTCAGGTGTTCCTATAGTAGGAGTGGAATATGAAGGCCCAGTCCAGGGTGTTTCTGATCCCAAGCTGTTCAGTGGTTGTGATTTGCAGCTTGGGCATGCTTGGCTTTTTTTCTTGTTTGTTTGTTTAGAGACCACTAATGAGTGAGTGCATCCCCTGCTTATCTTTCTGAGTTTGTGATACCTCGCTCAGTAGGATATTCTCCAAATTCATCCATTAACCTGCGAATTTTAGGATATCATTTTTTCTTACTGCTGAGTAGTATTCCATTGTGTAGATGTACCACAGTTTGTTAATCCATTCTTCAGTTGAGGGACATCTAGGTTGTTTCCAGGTTCTTGCTATTACAAATAATGCTGCTATGAACATAGTTGAGCTAATACCTTTGGAGTGTGAACGTGTCTCTTTAGGGTATACACCCAGAAGTGGTATTGCTGGGTCCTTGGGGAGATTGATTCTCAATTTTCTGAGAAATCACCATATTGCATTCCAAAGTGGCTGAACAAGCTTACACTCCCACCCCCAATGAAGGAGTGTTCCCTTTGCTCTGCATCCTCTCCAACATAGGCTGTCATCTGTGCCTTTTATCTTAGCCAATCTAACAGGTTTTAGGTGGTTTCTCAAAGTTGTTTTGATTTGCATTTTTCTGATCGCTAAAGATGATGAGCACTTTTTCAGGTGCCTTTCAGCCATTCGTAGTTCCTCTGCTGAGAATTCCCTTTTAAGATCTGTACCTCATTTTTTCATTGGGTTATTCAAAGTTTTGGGCTCTAGATTCTTGAGTTCTTTAAATATCTTAGACATAAGTCCTCTATCACTTGTAGGGTTGGTGAAAATCTTTTCCCATTCTGTAGGCTGTCATATTGTCCTATTGACAGGGTCCTTGGCTTTACAAAAGCTTCCTTGCTTCAGGAGATCCCACTTATTGATTATTGGTCTTAGTGTCTGTGCCACTGGTGTTATATTTAGGATGTGGTCGCCTGTGCCAATTCGTAGAATTGTATTTCCCACTTTCTTTTCTATCAAGTTCAAAGTTGTTGGGTTTATGTTTAGTTCTTTAATCCACTTGGATTTAAGTTTTGTGCAGGGTGACAGGGTCAGATCTATTTGCATTTTTCTATGCACTTCCATCCAGCTATGCCAACACCATTTGTTAAATATAGTATCTTTTTTCATTGAATGTTTTGGGCCTCTATGTCAAAGATCAGATGTTCATAGGTTTTTGGGTTAATGTCTGGATCCTCAATTCTATTCCATTGATCCACAAGTCTGTATTTATGCCAGTACCAGGCTGTTTTTATTACTGTAGCTCTATAGTATAGCTTGAAGTCAGGGATGGTGATACCTCCTGAGGTTCTTTTCTTGAGTAAAATTGTTTTTGGCAACCCTGGCTTTCCTGTTACTCCAAATGAAATTTAGTATTGTTCTTTCAAGGTCCAAAAAATATTGTGTTGGGATTTTGATGGGCAGTGCACTGAATCTGTAGATTGCATTTGGTAGAATTGTCATTTTTACTCTGTTGACCCTACCAATCCAGGAACATGGGAGTGCTTTCCATTTTCTGATATCCTCTTCAATTTCTTTCTTCAGTGAGTTAAAATTTTTGTCAAATAGTTCTGTTACTTCTTTGGTTATAGTTACTCCAAGGTATTTAAAACTATTTGCAGCTATTATGAAGGGTAATGTTTCCCTTATTTCTTTTTCAGCTCTTCTAACTTTAAAGGGCTACTGATTTCTTTTAGTTAATCTTGTATCCTGCTACATTGCTGAAGTTGTTTATCAGCTGTAGCAGTTCTTTGGAAGAACTTTGTAGGTCACTTATGTATACAATGATATCATCTGCAAATAGAGATAGCTTCATTTCTTCTTTTCCAATTTGTATCCCCTTAATCTCTTTTCATTCCCTTATTGCTTTACCTAAAACTTTGAGAACTATATTGAATAGATAAGGGGAGAGAGGACATCCTTGTCTAGTTCCTGACTTTAGTGGGATTGCTTTGACTTTTTCTCCATTAAGTTTGATACTGGCTGTAGGCTTCTTGTAAATCACCTTAATTATACTTAGGTATTCTCCCTGTATTCCTGATCTCTCCAGGGCTTTAATCATAAAGGATTGTTGGATTTTGTCAAAGACTTTTTCTGCATCTAAGGATATGATCATGTGGTTTTGTTCCTTTAGCTTATTTACATGATGGATAACATTTACAGTTTTTCGCATGTTAAACCAGCCTCGCATTTCTGGGATGAAGCCTACTTGGTCGTGATAGATGATATCTTTTATACATTGTTGTATATGGTTTGCTAAAATTTTGTTGAGAATTTTTGCAGCAATATTCATGAGGGAAATTGGTCTGTAATTCTCCTTCTTTGTTATGTCTTTGAGTGGCTTGGGTATTAGGTTGATTGTGGCCTCATAAAAGGAATTTGGCAATATTCCTTCAGTTTCTACTGTGTGAAATAGTTTGAGGAGTAACAGTAGTAATTCTAATTTGAATGTCTGGTAGAATTCTGTACCAGAACCATCTGGGCCAGGGCTTTTGTTTTTGGGGAGGTTTTTAATGACAGCTTCAATTTCCTTAAGGGTTATAGGCCTGTTTAGGTAATTAATCTGATCTTCATTTAATTTTGGAAGATGGTACCTGTCCAGAAAGCTCTCCATTTCTTCTAGGTTTTCCATTTTTGTGGAATACAGATTTTCAAAATATGATTTGATAATTCTCTGTATTTCCTGGGGGTCTGTTGTTATGTCCCCCTTTTCGTTTCTGATTTTGTTGATTTGAACACACTAGCTCTTTCTTTTTTTGATTAGTTTGGCTAACGGCTTCTCTATCTTGTTAACTTTCTCAAAGAACCAACTCTTAGATTCATTGATTTTTTGTATTAATTATTCTTGTTTCAATTGTATTGATTTCAGCTCTAAGTTTGATTATGTCCTGCTATCTTCTCCTTCTAGGCTTCTACTTGTTCTAAGGCTTTCAGCTGAGCTGTTAGGTCTCTAGGGTGGGATTTCTCTAGGTTTTCATATAGGCATCTAGAGGTGTGAATTTTCCTCTTAAGACTGCTTTCATTGTGTCCCACAAGTTTGGATATGTTGTGGATTCATTTTCATTATATTCCAGGAAGACTTTTATTTCTTTCTTAATTTCTTCCTTAACCCAGAGATGGTTCTGCTGAGTTATGTTTAGTTCCCATGAGTTGGTAGACTTTCTTTGGGTTTTGATGCTTTTGAACTCTAACTGTAGGCCCTGGTAGTCTGAAATATTACAAGCGATCATTTCCATTTTTTGTATCTGCTGATATTTGCTTTATGAACCATTATGTGTTCAATTTTGGAGAAAGTTCCATGAGGAGCTGAGAAATATGTATATTCCTTTGCATTTGGGTGGAAGCTTCTGTAGATATCTATTAAATACATTTGCATCATAACCTCTTTTAGACTCCTTATTTCTCTGTTGAGACTCTGTCTGGTTGTTCTATCCAGGGTTGAAAGTGGGGTATGGAAGTCTCCCATTATTAAGGTGTAAGAATTGATGTGGGATTCAAGCTTTAGCAGTGTTTCTTTTACATAAGTATGTGGCCTTATATTAGGGGCATAAATATTTAAGATTGAAATCTCCTCTTGACCAATTTTTCCTGTGATGAATATGTAGTGACCATCTTGGTCCCTTTTAATTGCTTTTAGCTTAAAGTCTACTTTGTTAGATATTAGGATTGCAACCCCGCTTGTTTCTTAGGACCATTTGACTGGAAAATCTTTCCCCAACCCTTTATTCTAAGCCTGTGTCTGTCTTTGCTTTTGAGGTGTGTTTCTTGTAGGCAACAGAAGGATGCCTTCTGTTGTTGTAGCCATCTTGTTAGTGTGTGACATTTTATAGGAGAGTTGAGACCATTGATATTAAGGGAAATTAGTGACCATTGATTCATATTTCCTGCCACTTTTGGTGGTAGCTTGTTTGTATTTCCTTTTGCAAGGGTATTCTTCTGTGGACTTATTGATTGTGATTTCGTTGGTGTATCTGGGTCCTTATGTTGGAGTTTTCCTTCTAATACTCTATATTCTGCTGGATTGGTAGAAAGATATTGTTTCAGTCTGACTTTGTCCTGAAATACCTTGTTTCCTCCATCTATGGTGATTGATAATTTTGCAGGGTATAATATTCTAATTTGGCAGCCATGCTCTTTTAGCATCTGTATAACTTCTGACTAAGCCCTTCTACGTTTCAACGTTTCCATTGAATAGACAGGCATTATTCTGATGGGTCTGCCTTTATATGTGAGTTGGCTCTTTTCTTTTGCAGTTCTTAAAATTTTTTTTGTTCTGTAAGTTTTGTGACTTGATTATAATGTGGCGTGCTGACTTTTTTTGGGGGGTCATATCTATTTGGTGTTCTGTAAGCTTCTTGTATCTTTATAAGCATTTCCTTCTTCAGGTTAGAGAAATTTTCTTCTATGATTTTATTGAAAACATTATCTGTGTCTTTGAGCTGTTATTCTTCTCCTTCTTCTATTCCTATTATTCTCAAATTAGGTCTTTTCATGGTGTCCCAGATTTCCTGAACATTTTGAGTTATGACTTTTTTAGTTTTACTATTTTCTTTGACTGATATATCTATTTGAGCTACTGAGTCTTCCACTTCAGAGATTCTATCTTCCATCTCTTGAACTCTGTTTGTTATGCTTGTATCTCTGTTTCCAGCTTTTTTCTTCAGGTTTTCTATTTCCATCTTTGCCTCATTTTGTGCCTTTTTTATTGCTTCTATTTCAGCTTTTATTTCAGCTTTTATTTCCTGGCATGTTTCTTTCATAGATTTGTTCATCTCTTCCAATTTTTTGTTTATATTTTCTTCTATTTCTTTAAGGCTATTTTTCATAATCTTTGAGAACTTTGATGATCTTCAAAAAGGAATTTTTGGTGTTGCTTCCTTCTGTTTCCTCTTCATTGCTTAGTTCATGTCTTGTATTTGTAAGTTTGCCACTTTCTTCTGGAGTTACCTTGTTGTTCTTTGTATTATTTTGTAAGTTTTTGCACTGACGTTTGCCCATGGCTTCAGTGGTTCACAATTAGGTGGCTCCTAGTCATTTGTGGCACTTGGGCTTGTGTGCCTCCTGTCACCTCTCTGGGTGGGGTCTGAGTCTGTCTTTCAGGGACCCCAGTCATTATCTGTTTGCTCAATTGGAGGTGTAGGTGGGTAGCCGTGCAAATTCCCTCAGCAGCAGCTGTGGGTATGGTGACAGGCTGACTTTATCTGTGCCTGTTACAGGGTATGCTGTGACTCACTCTGCAGACAGCACCTGGTCCCAGAAGCGGAACCAGAACCGATCAAAATAGTTGAATTTAAAGTCTGGGGTTTTCCATTGCTTTTTTTTTTCAAAATTCTTACTCTATTAAACAATAGAACAGTAGTTCTCAACTTTGCTCATGTATTGACTCTTATTCAGTTCCTTATTTTGTGGTGACTCTCAACCATAAAATTATTTGTGTTACTACTTGTTAACTGTAGTTTTGTTACTGTCATGAATCATAATGTAATTACCTGATATGCAGAATGTCTGATAGGCTATATCACAGATTCTAGTTGTAATAAAAGAAACCCAGAGCCAGATATCAAGGAAAGGTTAAAATATCAAAGAGAGAAACACCACAGCCAAATCTCACCTAGCTATCTTCCAGCTTCCTGAGCACTTCTAATTGCTGCTGTCTTCCTATGCCTGCCTTAAATTAAATTCCTTCTCTGCCCAGGTGTATCCCATCCCGGTTAAGATTAAAGGTGTGTGCCACTCTATTTGGTAGTCAGAGTTGAACTCACAGAAACACAGAAAGAACTCTGTCTGTGGAGTTATGGGATTAAAGGTGTAGGTCACCACTCCCAGTCTTTTTTGTGCTGTAATCAGAGATCTTCTGTGTCATTGTACTAGGAAAAGTGTGAGTTACCACTGCTGTTATCCCTTGAACTTCCTGAGATCCAGAACAATCTCTGCCTCCCAAGTGCTTGGACTAATGGCAGGTGCTAGCTCTGCCTTGTTTGGCTGTGGGTTGATCTCTTGATATTCCAGGTTTCATTAAATGTATAACATATCACCACAATAGGCAACCCCTGTGAAAGGGTCATTCAACCCTCCAAAGGGGTCACAACCCACAGATTGTGATCCACTCAATCTTCACAGAGCAAGAAGATGAAAAGGTGCATATTAAAGTGATTATAGGTCTAGGTACAATTTTCTGGGTTTATCTTTGTTGAATGGGTAATTTTGTTCCTTGGAGTTCTGTCAGCCAGTGTGTCCTCTGAATAAGCAGGGATTCTCTGTCCAATCAGGGGCTGGGACACAGTGGCTAGGAGGGAAGTGGACTTTGGTTGTGTCAGCACAGTGAGGATGAAAGACATCTGTGGGAAAATGAATTACTTAGACTACTGGTAGCCATTGTTGCCTCTGGTTGAATAGGAGGTACCAGCCCAAACTAGGATCTGGGACATGAAAACAACAAGGTGGTAAGGGACTTGGGTAGGGTGAGCAGACACCTGGAGAGTAGAGGAGATCCATGGACAGTAGACCTATCTATAGATCTAATGATCACTGTGGCCTCTGGTCAAGCAGGGGTTTCCCACCTGAATTTGGTGTCAAGACATGGAGATAATTAGGGGAGAGGTGGTTTTTTAGTGGCTTATGCAGGCACCTCAAGAGTGGAGAAGGTCATCAGGTGGGCAACCTCCCTGGAGTTCTGGCATCTGAAGTAGTCTCTGATCAAGCAGGTAGCCTCCCTCCAAGTTGAGGGCTGGGCCATGGCAACCCAATTTCCAACTTTATGTTATCTCTATCCGGCTATTCTCCTTATCTCTCTCTGTACACATAATGCCTTTGTATATTTATGATTATTGTGGATATTCTATGTTATATATTAACATCTAAAAATTAGTAGCTAGAATCTGCATGTAAGAGAGAACATGTGGGATTTGTTTTTCTGGCCTTTTCTAGTTCCATCCATTTTCTTGAAAATGTCATGCTTTCATTTTTTATAACAGCTAAATGTTGTAGAATATTTTTAAGGTGTGTTACTTTTGTTTATGCCCTGGAATATTTCTTTAATAATGCAAAGACTTGTTACATTTGTTTAATTAAATAAAATTCACCTGCGATCAGGAGGCTGAGTCTGTATTTGTTGTAATAGGTTCTGGCCCAGGCTTTCCAGGCCTGGAACAAAGGTTTAGTCTCATTCTCAGCCCTGTTTTGCCTCAAATAGTCACACACAGGCATATTATTATTATGCTGATCAACCTAGAGCCCAGGCATATAACTTGCTAGCTCCTTCATCTGAACTCAACCCATCTTGTTCAGCCCTGCGACTCAGTACCTTTTCTCATAGCAGCATTTCTGCTTCTTTCCTGTGTTTACTGCTATCCCCTCATCTTGTCTGGGGTGGCTCTCTCTGGCATCTGTGTCTGGCATCTATCTCTCTTCTTCCTGTACTCAGAGTTTTCATAGCCTGGTATCCCAGCCCATGCTTCCTACTTGCCATTGGCCAATCAGCCTTTTTTATTAAACCCATAGGCAGGACAAATATTTACAACATTACAAGAAGTGGTAGGAAGGTGCCAGGGAGAAGGGCTGTTAAGTAGGGCCCGAGGAGAAGTATGAGGGCTTTTGAAGAAACACGAGCAAGAAGAGGAGAACAACTGACTATTCAGCCTTTCTGAGGAGCAGAATTCCACCTCAGACTTTGAATTTTGAGTTCTCCAGGGGGACAGAGATTTAGGTGAATTTTCTTAATAGCTTTGAAAGAAGAGGTGGCCTCTGACCCTGTAGGTGGAGTTTCAAATGCTAATTAGGACAGCTGTGGCTTAAAAGGCATCAACAGGTTAAAAGAAAGATAACAGCTGAACAACATCCCACTGTATGCACACTATCATTACCCATTAGTCAGTTTAAAGACATTTAGGTTGTTTCCATTTCCTGGCCATTGTGAATGGGAAAACAGTCAACACTACTAATGGTGTATGTAGAGGATATGGAGTCCTTTGGGCACATGACAAGGAGTAGTATGACTTGAAGATATACTAGATTTATTTTTAGATTTGGAGGAATCTCTATTCTGATTTCCAGAGTAGCTGTACCAATTTGTGTTTTCACCAAGACTGAATGATGAAAAATCTTTCTTCATAATCTAGCGAGCATTTACTGGTGGGTTTGGTTTTGATTGTTAGGTTGGTTTTTGTTTTGTTTGTGGGTTTTGTTGTTGTTTATCTTAACCATTCTGATTTTGTCTAAAATAAAATCTCAAAACTGTTTTAACTTGCCTTCCTATGATTACTAAGGATGATAAGCACTTTTTGAGGTATTTCTTTGCTATTTTTCCTTCTCTTGAGAACAATCTGTCTAGATTTCTGCATAGGCTTGTAATTGGATCATTTGTTTCTTTGACTGATTTTGGAACTCTATGCCAATAATGGATATCAATCTTTAGTCAGATATAAAGGGGGCTAGGGTTCCCTCCTATTCTGTGGATCTTTTCTTCACTCAATTGATTATGTCTGTAGCAGTTCAGGAGCTTTTCGGTTTCATGAGGTGTTATTTGTCAGTCTTTGCCATAATTCCTTAACAAATATAGTTTTGTTCAGAACATACTTACTTATACCTTTTATGGTATTGTCTACATTTTTGTCTAGTGGTTTCAGTGTTCAAATTGAGATTTGGATCCACTTGGATCTTCTTATCATGCAGGGTAGTAGATGTGAGTCTACTCTAGTTGCACTGAGTGCACATAGACATCTGAGTTTCCTATCATCATTTGTTAAAGATGCTGTCATTTGTTCAGTGTAAGTTTTATTACACTGTCCTTTATTTATAGTACTATATTAATGAGTACTCATATTTGGGTCTTCTACATTGTGCTATTCATCTATACATCCATTTTGTAATAGTATTATGTTGAACTTTATTAAACTTTCTTATTTTAAGATTAAAGTATAATTAAATAATTAGTCTAAACGCCATATATCCCACCTGCCTC
>PVIH01031512.1:0-10705 GCA_004025045.1 Sigmodon hispidus | reverse complement strand
AGAATTTTCGCATCAATATTCATGAGGGAAATTGGTCTGCAATTCTCCTTCTTTGTTGTGTCTTTGAGTGGCTTGGGTATTAGGGTGATTGTGGCCTCATAAAAGGAATTTGGCAATATTCCTTCAGTTTCTACTGTGTGAAATAGTTTGAGGAGTAACGGTAGTAATTCTTCTTTGAATGTCTGGTAGAATTCGGCACGGAAACCATCTGGGCCAGGGCTTTTATTTTTGGGGAGGTTTTTAATGACAGCTTCAATTTCCTTAAGGGTTATAGGCTTGTATAGGTAATTAATCTGGTCTTCATTTAATTTTGGAAGATGGTGCCTCTCCAGAAAGCTGTCCATTTCTTCTAGGTTTTCCAATTTTGTGGAATACAGATTTTCAAAATATGACCTGATAATTCACTGTATTTCCTGGGGGTCTGCTGTTATGTCCCCCTTTTCATTTCTGATTTTGTTTATTTGGACACTCTCTCTCTGTTTTTTGATTAGTTTGGCTAAGGGCTTATCTATCTTTTTAACTTTCTGAAAGAACCAACTCTTAGATTCATTGATTCTTTCTATTGTTCTTTTTCTTTCAATTTTATTGATTTCAGCTTTAAGTTTGATTATTTTCTGCTGTCTACTCCTTCTAGGTGAATTCGCTCCTAATTTTTCTAAAGCTTTCAGCTGTGCTGGTAGGTCTCTAGTGTGGGATTTCTCAAGATTTTTCATATAGGCATCTAGCACTATGAATTTTCCTCTTAAGACTGCTTTCATTGTGTCCCACAATTTTGGATACGTTGTAGATTTATTTTCATTGAATTCTAGGAAGAGTTTGATTTCTTTCTTAATTTATTCCTTGACTCAAAGATGGTTCAGCTGATTGATGTTAAATTTCCATGAATTGGTAGGCTTTCTTTGGGTTTTAATGTTGTTGAACTCTAACTGTAGGCCCTGATGGTCCGATATGTAACAAGGGATTATTTCCACTTTTTTGTATCTGCTGATATTTGCTTTATGACCAATTATGTGGTCGAATTTGGAGAAAGTTCCATGAGGAGCTGAGAAATATGTATATTCCTTTGCCTTTGGGTGGAAGGTTCTGTAGATATCTATGAATTCCATTTGCATCTTAACCTCATTTAGACTCCTTATTTCTCTGTTGAGGATCTGTCTAGTTGATCTATCCAGGGTTGAGAGTGGGGTATTGAAGTCTCCCACTATTAGGGTGTAAGAATTGATGTGGGATTTGAGCTTTAGCAGTGTTTCTTTTACATAAGTATTTTATGTAATTTTACATATTTATTAGGGGCATAAATATTTAAGATTGAAATCTCCTCTTGACCAATTTTTCCTGTGATGAATAAGTAGTGACCCTCTTGGTCCCTTTTTATTGCTTTCAGCTTAAAGTCTACTTTGTTAGATATTAGGATTGCAACCCTTGCTTGTTTCTTAGGACTATTTGACTGGAAAATCTTTTCCCAACCCTTTACTCTAAGCCTGTGTCTGTCTTTGCAGTTGAGGTGTGTTTCTGGTAGGCAACAGAAGGATGGCTTCTGTTGTTGTATCTATCCTGTTAGGTTGTGACGTTTTATAGGAGAGTTGAGTCCATTGATATTAAGGGAAATTAGTGACCATTGATTCATATTTCCTGCCATTTTTGGTGGTAACATGTTTGTATTTCCTTTCTCTAGAGTAGTCTTCTGTGGACTTATTGATTGTTTGTGATTTCGTGGATGTATCTGGGGTCCTTAGGTTGTAGTTTTTCCTCTAATACTCTCTGTAGTGCTGGATTGATAGATAGATATTCTTTCAGTCTGACTTTTTCCTGTAATACCTTATTTACTCCATCTGTGGTGATTGATAATTTTACAGGGTATAGTATTCAAGTTTGGCAGCCATGCTCTTTTAGAGGCTGTATAAGTTCTAACCAAGCCCTTCTAGGTTTCATCATTTCCATTGAATAGTCAGGCATTATTCTGATGGTTCTGCCTTTATATGTGAGTTAGCACTTTTCTTTTTCAGCTCTTAAATTTTTTCTTTGTTCTGTATGTTTTGTGTCTTGATTATAATGTGGCACACTGACTTTTTTTTGGGATCATATCTATTTGGTGTTCTGTAAGCTTCTTGTATCTTTATAGGCATTTCCTTCTTCAGGTTTTGAAAGTTTTCTTCTATGATTTTATTGAAAACATTATCTGTGCCTTTGAGCTGGTATTTTTCTCCTTCTTCTATTCCTATTATTCTCAAATTAGGTCTTTTCATGGTGTCCCAGATTTCCTGAAAATTTTGAGTTATGACTTTTTTAGTTTTACTATTTTCTTTGACTGGTATATCTATTTGAGCTACTGAGTCTTCCACTTCAGAGATTCTATCTTCCATCTCTTGAACTCTGTTTGTTATGCTTATATCTGTATTCCAGCTTTTTTCTTCAGATTTTCTATTTCCATTTTTGCCTCATTTTGTGCCTTTTTATTGCTTCTATTTCAGCTTTTATTTCAGCTTTTATTTCAGCTTTTAGTTCCTGGCATGTGTCTTTCATAGATTTGTTCATCTCTTCCAATTTTTTGTTTGTATTTTCTTCTATTTCTTTAAGGCTTTTTTTCATATCTTCCTTGAGAGCTTCGATGATCATCAAAAATGAATTTTTGGTGTTGCTTCCTTCTGTTTCCTCTTCATTGCTCAGTTCGGGTCTTGTATTTGTAAGATCACCACTCTCTTCTGGAGTTACCCTGTTGTCCTTTGTATTATTATGTAATTTTTTGCACTGACATTTGCCCATGGCCTCAGTGGTTCACGATTAGATGGGTCCTGGTCAATTGTTGCACTCAGGTTTGTGTGCCTCCTGTCACCTTTCTTGTCAGCATCTGATTTTGTCTTTCAGAGACCCCTGCAGTTGTTTGTTCACTCAGTTCGAGGTCGTGGTGGGAGCCATGCAAATTCCCTCAGCAGGAGCTGTGGATGTGGTCAGGGGCAGAGTTTACCTGCCCCACTCCAGAGTGTGCTGGGATTCTGCAAACAGGCCTCGGTCCCGGGAGCGAAACTGGAAGCAATGGGAGCTCAACTCTTCCTCCCAGGCTGGGATATAGGCGCTGAGGCCTCTTGCCCCTCCTCACCTCACATCTGGGCAGTGTGTGAATCTGCCCTTCAGAGACCCCTGTAGTTGGTTAGCTCAGTTCCAAGGTTGTGGCGGGGTTTCCCTCAGCAGGAGCTCTGGATGGAGTCAGGGGCAGAGTTTACCTGCCTCTTCTCCAGTGTGCGCTGGGATTCTGCAGACAGCACTCTGTCCTGGGGGATCTTGAGCTCTTAAGACTGTAAATCTAAGTCTTTCAAAGATGAAGTGCTCACGAATTTGTGGTGTGATGGAAAACACATTTTTGGTTCATCATGTTGTTTGTGTCTAGCAACCCTGTCAAAGATTCTTGTTTTTTTGTTTTTATCTTTGTGTTTTAAACAAAAACTACAGGTGCTACACTTAACCTTTCTTCTGTTTCCCACACAGTTTTTCATTGACGCACCTCAACCTTCCCTAAGAAGTTAAGAACTCCAATGGAGAGACAGCAAATATTTACATAATATTTGGGAATAGAAGGATAAGACCTGTCTTGAAAAGAAAAACTAAATCCTCTGATTTTATAACCTTGTACAGCATATATGTTAGAGTTCACAGTTCACTCACATTGTGGGGTTTAAAGAGTGCTCATTGGGTTCAAAAAATGGGGTTATAAAGAGAGAATTCTTAGCAGGAAAATTACAAATGGCTAAAAGGCACTTGAAAAATTACTCAACATCGTCAGCATTTTTTTAAAATTCTTTTTACTGTTTCTTTGATAAATACAAAATAAAGAAAAAAGAAGAAAAAAAATTACTCAACATCTTTAGAAATGAAAGTAATTCAAATTAAAAAAAATCTTGATAGAGATAGTATATACTGGGATAGGGAAATAAGATGCTAGAAAATCCCTAAAGTCCATGAAAATTACCCTTGATAGGAGCTGCAAACCATAGTGGAGAGAATGTTATAAGTAGCCTCTCCCGATTATCTGATTAGTATATACCATAAAAGGCTTCATAGAACTTTTATCCAGTAACTGATAGAAACAGGCCTAGAGATCTACAGCCAAACACCATTTCAAGCTCAATGAGACTAGTCAAATGGAGAATAATTATATGATAAAGCAGGAAATGTTCTTCAAAGTGAAATAGCATATATATTTAAGTAGAGCTATTGATAACTAAGAAACATTAGACTGACATTTGTGGAGCCTGGATGAGACATAACTAACCTCTCTGTATGTGAGATACTTTTGGGTAGCTTAATCTATTTGAAGAAACCCCTGAGGTGGGACCAGTATATATATCCTTGCTGCATAATATGGTTTGATATACTGTATTTCCAATGTAAGTACATCTTTTAGATCCTTGTTTGAGGGAGAAGTGGTTAGGTCTTTTCACAACTTAAAATATCAGGAATTGTTGATTATTTATGGGAGGACTTTCCATTTTGAAATAGTATTTGAAATGCACTGTGATAAAAGCGGGATTATTTGTGAAAAGATGAACGGTCAGTATTATGTAAAATAAGTAAACTTCTATTGAAATGCTTCAAAGAGTGGATGGAGAGCCTAAGACCACACTAGGCTTTATTTTTAAATGTCTTCAAATAGCACTACCAACAAAAGTGATGACGTTTTAATTGAAATTATTATGTAGTGTTTTGTTAGTATTACCCAATCCACAAAGGGAACAGAAAATTAAAAATAAATATTTTTAATAAAACAAACTACATTTCATTTTAATAAAAAGATGCTTTTTATGTCTCTCAATATATGTTCTCCAATTAAATTTATGTTCCTAACATGCAAAGGTGTTCTTATTATAAAGATTAGCATTATATTTTCTACTTTACTTCCCACAAACTTTTCTGTGAGCTCCTCCCACAAAGATCATTTCCCCATCTTCCTCTTTTTATATTTTAACTTCTAAATATATATTCTTAATGTAGAGAATATATCATGCAAATGAAAATCTAAAGTATTTATACAGTGGTGTCTAAAGTCATTTTTCATAGTAAAGTACATTTGACAACTAAAAGTTCAATGGAATGGTTATTTTTCAATTGACAAATCAATAAATATTGGTTATACTCTGTTGAAAAAAGTAATTGATTCACTAATTTGTGTACATCTTGTGTTAAAAAGAGTGTTGTGTTTTAAATTAAAATGATAAAGTGAGATGTGTTCTTCAGAGAAGGTGGTAAAATAATCCCTCAAAACATTTAAGCCATAACTTTAATTGAGAGTATCTCAAAGAATTTGGTTAATATTGAATTTTATGGAGATTAAAAGTGTATTTTTTTCCCATAAAATTCGTATCACAGTAGTCCATTATATCCATGAGGCATTTTAAAGAAGAATGTATATCAGAACTCATTACTAAGAATTGATATTACCATAGCAACAAAAAACACAACGAAAAGAGAACTCTATACAGACTTCTACTTCTTGTATGCTATCTGGTAATGTTTACAGATACCAACCTCTAACCAAAAGATAGGTGAATGTTTGTCTGTGAAGAAACAAAGTGTCTTGATTCAGCTGTCACCCAGTGATCAGCCAAACAGAACACTCACTACTTTTGAACTACTAAGAAAAGAATGGTTGAAGCAAATGATGTAATAATGGAAGGTATTAGCAAAGGATTCACAGAGAGTACTTCACAATAAGGGTGTAGTCCTTACATGTTTCCATTTAGACCCTGGCTACTTTATCACCCAGTGAGCTGTAGAAATAGATAATTCTAAATTTGACTACATTCTTGTTATATCCAGATCCAACATATTTTACACATTCATTAATTTATATAAAGATGTGATCAATATATTGATGTTCCATGTTCCAATAAATTTTTCTTTCTGAAAGGTGATTTAAACTTACATGTCTTTGAAGGAACTGTGCAACATTTTAATAATAAGAACATATTAATGTTTTATAACAGTTGGGTATTTGCATTTTTTTATCTTTAGAGTTAATTCCAATTTGGTATCCATAAATCCACTTGTACAAACTCACTTCCCTCTCTCAAACCCTCCCAGTCAGTCTCCCTTTTCCCCAATGCCTATAAATATTCAAAAATATGAAGTGTTTGGGATTTTCAATTTACATGGTAAATATTTCTAAAGACATGCACTGATCTTGTGACTTTGATCAGTTTTGAAGTAACTATGGGAAGGAAGTTTTACCTATCGAAGTCAGATGTGAAATGAAGCAGGTGCCCTTATATTAGGGACATAAATAATTAAGATTGAATTCTCCTCTTGACCAATTTTTCCTGTGATGAATAAGTAGTGACCATCTTGGTCCCTTCCAATTACTTTAAGCTTAAAGTCTGCTTTGTTAGAAATAAATTTGCGTGGTATTTTGTTTGCAACATAATTTATAGTTTTGTTTTTTCTTATATTAATATATAAATATATCTTATTTGGTTTTGTTATATCAAGCACCTCATCAATCTCAGTTATCAGTCCTCTCATATTTATAGCCACACATATGATCTCCCCAATTACAAAAACTCCCAATCATGCTGCTCATTTATTTACTTGAGTGTAACTAAACTCCCTGGGACACAAACCTTAAATTAAACAAGTCTTACTTCACTCACAGCCCTGTCAGAAGACATCAATGTGGGTAGCACAGCAGTTAAAGGCTTGGGTCATTATTATAAATATTTTGTATTTTTCTAAGATGTCCTATGCTTTGGTATTTTTTTTATAAAATGTTCTAGTGTATCACTTAAGATAACTTGTGAAGCAATTAAATTAAATGATGTAATGCTTCCCTAAATCTAAACTAACTATATATAAACTGAAGTAAAAATGTAAATTATATTAATGAAAAATCCATATGGTAAAATGTACATAAGCCTGTATATAAATAGCTCTACATTTATAAGTAGAATATTTTATTATTTAATATTTACTATATCTTCTTTTGTTTATATTTGATATCTCTTTCCATGTACATTTGTATGTGGATATAGTGGTTTTGTTTTCATGAATTTAGCCTATCATGATTTTGTGTTCATAATTTAAAATGAGAAACATTCCAGTGATCTTGAGCTCTTAAGACTGTAAATCTAGGTCTTTCAAATATGAAGTTCTCACGAATTTGTGGTTTGATGAAAAACACATTTAGGTTCATCATGCTGTTTGTGTCTTGAAACCTTGTCAGAGATTGTTTTTTAATTTTGTGTTTTAAGCAACAGCTACAGATGCTACACTTCATCATGCTTAGCTTCCCACTCAGCTTTTCCTTGACACACCTCAACCTTCTCTAAAATGGTAAGAATTGCAATGGAGAGACAGCAAGTCCTTTACCAAATATTTTGGAAGAGAAGGATAAATCCTGTCTTGAAAAGAAAACCTAAAATCTTTGATTTTATAACATTGTATATCAAATATGTAGAGGTTCACAGTTCTCTCACATGATGGATTTAAAGAGTACTGATAGGGTTCAAAAAATGGGGTTCAGAACTGAAAGACGAATTCTCAGCAGGAGAATTACACATGACTGAAAGGCACTTGAAAAAGTGCTCAACATCTTTATCCATCAGAGTAATATAAATCACAACAATTTTGAGATATCACCTTACACTTGTCAGATTGGCTAAGATAAAAGACACAGAAGACAACCTATGCTGTAGAGGTTGTGGAGTAAGGGAAACACTTCTGCATTGTTGCTGGGATTTCATCCCTCCAAAAATGCAAGAAACTCATTCAGCCACTCTGGAATGCAGCATAGTGGTTTCTCAGAAAAGTGGGAATCCATCTACCCAATAACCAAGCAATAACACTACTGTGCATGTACCCTAAAAATGCACAATTGCACTCCAAAGACAATGGCTCATCTATGTTCATAGCAGCATTATTTGTAATTGCAAGAACCTGACAACAATCTAGATGCTCCTCCACTGAAGAATGGATTAACAAAGTGATGAACAATGAATTATGATTCAGCAGTAATTATAAATAATGTCCTAAAATTTGCAAGCAAATGGATTGATTAGGAGAATTGGAGAATATTCTCCTAAACTAGGTATCAAAAACCCAAAAGATAAGCAGAGGATATACTCACTCATTAGTGGATTAAACACAAGTAAGCCAAAAGCAAATTATGTCCAAGCTGCAAAGCACAAAGTGTGAACAGCTTAGATAATGAAAAACATTGGATTGGCTGATTAGTGCCTATTTTTTCCTGAGAAAAAGCTGACCCATTCTTGATGTTGTTGTAGGAAAGAGTACACACCTAGAATGAATGCTGAACTAAGTCACCTTGGGACTTGGGACCTTCTTTCCTTGCAAGAGAGAAGAAAATATGATGTGGGAAAAAAGAAAGGGACTAACAAGAATAGACAGGATGTGGAAGTCAGCTTGAATTGAGGTATAAATGAATATATATTGTGACTATTGATACTAAAAATAAGCAAAAAAAAAAAAAAACCCTTCATGTTGAAACAAAAAGAAATGACTTCTCATCAGGAAACTTCTAAAAGAATTATTGTCCCTATAACAACTAAAATGATTTTTGGGGATCTTTTATCTAAAGTTTCTTTATGATCAAACTAGAGTACTGTTAATATTGGCAAACTAATATGAGTTGTCCTTCTTAGATTTATTGTAATAAAAAACCATAATTTATTTGAGTAAGATAATTAATATACTTATAAATTATGCTCTTGAGTATTCTAGTGAAAATAGAATGGAACCCCAAATTTGGAGATGTGGATTCATACTGAAGATTTACTATAGAACTTATCTCAGCTGCTAGTTCATCAACTCAAAACATAGAAGGCAAGCAGCACTCTCTTAAATCCTAGTAATAAATATGATTTTAAAAAGTTGACTTAAGCTCCTTAGAGAAACTAATATTAATAATATCAAAATTATTTTGACAATGTTGATTACACCTCTCAGATATTTTCATCTTTTTTAAAATATCTTAACATATGCACATAAACTAAATGAATGACAGTTTCTCTAATGGATATAAAGAATGTTAAACTGACAAGCAACATTTGTGGTCTCATATATTATCTTATTTATCATTCCCAACTACTGCTTGTTATTTGGTCTAAATCAATTATTGTTGGTATGCCTCATTACTCAAACATGCCTCCTTATACAAATGACTTTAAATCCTTGGGAAAACATTTGGTGAGTGAACTGGTAACTGCAGATTAGAAAAAGACATAAACCACTGTATTATTATTCTACCCAATGAATCAGTTCTCTTTTGCACAAACTATTCAATTTTTAATAAATGACTAATCTAGTATTTGGGGCATAGAGATCTTTTTTCTAAAACTAGTGCTGTTTCTTTTTGATGGACTCTTGCTAATTTGTATCACTGGGTGTTTGACAGCACTGCTAGAAAAACTAGTGCTGTTTCTTTGTGATGGACTCTTGCTAATTTGTATCACTGGGTGTTTGACAGCACTGCTAGGAAATGAGCAGTTTAGGTCAGTTTTTTTCTAGCTGTCCTGCCCATAACTTATTATGTCAACACTGAATTGTCAGAAAAAATTACATTTTCAGCTATTTATAATTGGTTTTCAATGCAACTTATTTTTATTTCCAACATTTGGCTCACATCATGCTAATCACTATGGAAACTTAGACTTTCTGCATATCAGAGTTCTACAGAAATTGTCAGGGTTTGATTTTCTAACTGAAGAGCAAATTGGTTTAGTTTATCTCTAATGTAATAATGCTGCTAATTTATATATGTTCTGTATGTTAATCAAAATCTGTTAACTGCTCAAATACACTTAACTATTTTATATATCAAGTCCTCAACTTCAGATAAACCTTCAAAAGCTTTAAAAAATGCTTGATTCATCTTGTGAGTACATTCCTGATAATAAAATAGATGTTATCATTTTGATTCTTTATTATTTTTCTGTGTCCTACTAGGTATATCCTGCTTTACAACAATTTGTATAGGTTTTTTAACACATGTAAAAACATTCTATACAGAGTTTTAACTAATGGCAATTTCAGAATTATTAACTCTTCCACACATAGCATGATACCAGAAGAATCCAGTTATGTCATGACAATAATGATTAGAATGTCACTGGAGGTCTGGTATGTCTCCATTCAACTGAAAACAGTCTTTTGTTAAAAGGACTGACATTCTGCTATTGATTGTTAAAAATAATCAAGAAAGAAAATTTGCAGGCTAAAATTGTCCAAGCAAAGAAAACATTGACCTGGACTTAATACTGTTATCTGTGATTGAAACTTCAATAATCCGAAAGGTTTTTTTTTCCAGAATCAGATTGCAGAATCACATAAATCTTTAAGCATAAAATAATATCCCTCTGCTTCCCCTAGAATAAGATCATAATTTAAGCCCTTGACCATCTCAACAATCTCTTTAAGTTTGTTGCTCTGTTGTATTTACCACTGTTATTTACATAAGGAAAATATTAGTTTGAATTCTTCTGTTGTAATAATATTTTGCATGGTTTTTTAGTATGGTGTGTGTGACATTTCACTAAATTCCATGCATAGTGGAGCAGAATAGAGCCCCTTTAGCAGAGCATTATGGTAATAATTTTACTGGGGATTCCCTTGTTTACCTAAGAAAAATTGTTAATCTTGAACCAAGGAGAATTGCTGTAAATTATTATGCTGAAATGACATGGTGGAATTGCTTGGGGGT
>PVIH01031511.1:0-10707 GCA_004025045.1 Sigmodon hispidus | reverse complement strand
TTGTTTCTAAACTTATAAGCTTCTAATATCAGAGTTTTAAATGATATAAATAACACATTTACAGAATTGTGAGAACACGATCACTACAGGTGCTATATATTTTAATGGCATTTCATTGATGAACTACATAATGCTTTTGTAAATAATGTAGTACATTTTAACAACAGAGCTAATAAACTTAATCTAACCTACATAAAAAAAAAAAAAGAAATAGAAAACATGAAGAAAAAAGGTGGAACGACAGATACAAGCATAACAAACAGAGTTCAACAGATGGAACATAGAATCTCTGAAGTGGAAGACTCAGTAGATCAAATAGATATATCAGTCAAAGAAAATAGTAAAACTAAAAAAGCCATAACTCTAAATGTCCAGGAAATCTGGGACACCATGAAAAGACATAATTTGAGAATAATAGGAATAGAAGAAGGAGAAGAATACCAACTCAAAGGCACAGATAATGTTGTCAATAAAATCATAGAAGAAAACTTTCCTAACCTGAAGAAAGAAATGCCTATAAAGATACAAGAAGCTTACAGAACACCAAATAGGTATGATCCCAAAAAAAAAGTCAGCGCGCCACATTATAATCAAGCCACAAAACATACAGAACAAAGAAAAAATTTTAAGAGCTGCAAAAGAAAAGGGCCAACTCACATATAAAGGCAGACCCATCAGAATAACGCCTGACTATTCAATGGAAAAGCTGAATGCTAGAAGGGCTTGGTCAGAAATTATACAGACGTGAAAAGAGCATGGCTGCCAAACTAGAATACTATACCTTGCAAAATTATCAATCACCATAGATGGAGTAAACAAGGTATTTCAGGACAAAGTCAGACTGAAAGAATATCTATCTACCAATCCAGTACTACATAGAGTTTTAGAGGGAAAACTCCAACCTAAGGACCCCAGATATACCCACGAAGTCACAAATAATCAATAAGTCCATAGAAGAATACCCTAGAGTAAGAAAATACAAGTTGCCACCAAAAATGTCAGGAATTATGAATCAATGGTCACTAATTTTCCTTAATATCAATGGTCTCAACCCTCCTATAAAGCGTCACACACTAACAAGATGGATACAACAACAGAAGCCATCCTTCTGTTGCCTACAAGAAACACACCTCAACTGCAAAGACAGACACAGGCTTAGAATAAAGGGTTGGGAAAAGATTTTCCAGTCAAATGGTCCTAAGAAACAACCAGGGGATGCAATCCTAATATCTAACAAAGTAGACATTAAGCTAAAAGCAATTAAAAGGGACCAAGATGGTCACTACTTATTCATCACAGGAAAAATTGGTCAAGAGGAGATTTCAATCTTAAATATTTATGCTCCTAATTTAGGGGCACCTACATATGTAAAAGAAACACTGCTAAAGCAAGAATCCTTCATCAATCCTTATACCCTAATAGTGGGAGACTTCAATACCCCACTTTCAACCCTGGATAGATCAACCAGACAGAGCTTCAACAGAGAAATAAGGAGTCTAAATGAGGTTATGATGCAAATGGATTTCATAGATATCTACAGATCCTTCCACCCAAAGGCAAAGGAATATACGTATTTCTCAGCTCCTCATGGAACTTTCTCCAAAATTGACCACATAATTGTTCATAAAGCAAATATCAGTAGATACAAAAAAATGGAAATAATCCCATGTAACATATCGGACCACCAGGGCTTAAAGTTAGAGTTCAACAACATCAAAACCCAAAGAAAGCCTACCAACTCATGGAAAGTAAACATCACTCAACTGAACCATTTCTAGGTCAAGGAAGAAATTAAGAAAGAAATCAAAGTCTTCCTAGAGTTTAATGAAAATGAATCAACAACATATCCAAACTTGTGGGACACAATGAAAGCAGTCTTAAGAGGAAAATTCATAGCGCTGGATGCATATATGAAAAACCTTGAGGAATCCCACACTAGAGACCTAACAGCGCAGCTGGAAGCCTTAGAACAATTAGAAGAGAACTCACCTAGAAGGAGTAGATGGCAGGAAATAATCAAACTTAGAGCTGAAATCAATACTATTGAAGCAAAAAGAACAATACAAAGAATCATTGAATCTAAGAGTTGGTTCTTTGAGATAGTTAACAAGATAGATAAGCCCTTAGCCAAACTAATCAAAAAACAGAGAGAGAGTGTCCAAATCAACAAAATCAGAAATGAAAAGGGGGACATAACAACAGACACCCAGGAAATACAGAGAATTATCAGGTCATATTATGAAAATCTGTATCCACAAAAATGGAAAACCTAGAAGAAATGGACAGTTTTCTAGACAGGTACCATCTACCAAAATTGAATGAAGATCAAATTAATTACCTCAAACAGGCCTATAACCCTTGAGGAAATTGAAGCTGTCATTAAAAACCTCCCCAAAAATAAAAGCCCTGGTCCAGATGGTTTCAGTGCCGAATTCTACCAGACTTTCTTTCTTCTTTTATTTTTTTCTCTAAAACTTTATTCATTTACTTGCCTTGGTGTTTGCCTGGAACTGGAACTACAGACAGTTGTTAGCTGCCATGTGGGTGCTGAGAATCGAACACGGGTCTGCTGGAAGAGCAGATGGTGCTCTTAACCGCTGAGCCATCTCTCCAGCCCCTCTACCAGACTTTCAAAGAAGAATTACTACCGTTACTCCTCAAACTATTTCACACAGTAGAAACTGAAGGAATATTGCCAAACTCCTTTTATGAGGCCACAATCACCCTAAGACCCAAACCACTCAAAGACACAACAAAGAAGGAGAATAACAGACCAATTTCCCTCATGAATATTGATGCAAAAATTCTCAACAAAATTTTGGCAAACCGTATATAGCAATGCATAAAAGATATCATCCACCATGACCAAGTAGGCTTCATCCCCGAAATGCAGGGCTGGTTTAACATACGAAAAACTGTAAATGTTATCCATCATATAAACAAACTAAAAGAACAAAACCACATGATCATATCCTTAGATGCTGAAAAAGCCTTTGACAAAATCCAACACTCCTTTATGATTAAAGCCCTGGAGAGATCAGGAATACAGGGAGAATATCTAAATATAATTAAGGTGATTTACAAGAAGGCAATAGCCAGTATCAAACTTAATGGAGAAAAACACAAAGAAATCCCACTAAAGTCAGGAACTAGACAAGGATGTCCTCTCTCCTCTTATCTATTCAATATAGTTCTCGAAGTTTTAGCTAAAGCAATAAGGGAACGAAAAGAGATTAAGGGCATACAAATTGGAAAAGAAGAAGTGAAGCTATGTCTATTTGCAGATGATATGATTGTATACATAAGTGACCCACAAAATTCTTCCAAAGAACTGCTACAGCTGAAAAACACCTTCAGCAATGTAGCAGGATACAAGATTAACTCAAAGAAATCAGTAGCCCTTCTATACACTAAAGATTGAAGAGCTGAAAAAGAAATAAAGGAAACATTACCCTTCATATTAGCTGCAAATAGTATTAAATACCTTGGAGTAACTATAACCAAAGAAGTAACAGACCTATTTGACAATAATTTTAAATCATTGAAGAAAGAAATTGAAGAGGATATCAGAGAATGGAAAGTTCTCCCATGTTCCTGGATTGCTAGGATCAACATAGTAAAAATGGCAATTCTACCAAAGGCAATCTACAGATTCAATGCACTGCCTATCAAAATTCCAACACAATATTTTTTGGACCTTGAAAGAACAATACTCAATTTCATTTGGAATAACAGGCAAGCCAGGATTGCCAAAACAATTTTACTCAACAAAAGAACCTCAGGAGGTATCACCATCCCTGACTTCAATGTATACTATAGAGCTACGGTAATAAAAACAGCCTGGTACTGGCATAAAAACAGACTTGTGGACCAATGGAATAGAATTGAGGATCCAGACATTAACCCAAAAACCTATGAACACCTGATCTTTGACAAAGAGGCCCAAAATATTCAATGGAAACAAGATAATATATTTAACAAATGCTGTTGGCATAGCTGGATGGAAGTGTGTAGAAAAATGCAAATAGTTCCAAGCCTGTCACCCTGCATTAAACTCAAATCCAAGTGGATCAAAGACCTCAACTTAAACCCAACCTCTTTGAACTTGATAGAAAAGAAAGTGGGAAATACACTTCTACAAATTGGCACAGGCCGCCACTTCCTAAATATAACACCAGTGGCACAGGCACTAAGACCAACAATCAATGAGTGGGATCTCCTGAAGCTGGGAAGCTTCTGCAAAGCCAAGGACACTGTCAATAAGACAAAATGTCAGCCTACTGAACGGGAAAAGATTTTCACCAACCCTACAAGTGACAGAGGACTGATCTCTAAGGTATATAAAGAGCTCAAGAATTTAGAGCCCAATACCTTGAATAACCCTATCAAAAAATGGGGTTCAGATCTAAAAAGGGAATTCTCAGCAGAGGAACTACGAATGGCTGAAAGGCACCTGAAAAAATGCTCTTCATCTTTAGCCATCAGAGAAATGCAAATCAAAACAACTTTGAGATACCACCTAACACCTGTTAGATTGGCTAAGATAACAGGCACAGATGACAGCCTATATTGGAGAGGATGCGGAGCAAGGGGAACGCTCCTCCATTGTTGGTGGGAGTGTAAGCTTGTCCAGCCACTTTGGAATGCAATATGGTGGTTTCTCAGAAAATTGAGAATCAATCTTCCCAAGGACCCAGCAATACCACTTCTGGGTGTATACCCTAAAGAGGCACATTCACACTCCAAAGGTATTAGCTCAACTATGTTCATAGCAGCATTATTTGTAATAACAAGAACCTGTAAACAACCTAGGTGTCCCTCAAATGAAGAATGGATTAACAAACTTTGGTACATCTACACAATGGAATACTACTCAGCAGTAAGAAAAAATGATATCCTCAAATTCGCAGGCAAATGGATGGATTTGGAGAATATCCTCCTGAGGGAGGTATCACAATCTCAGAGAGATAAGCAGTGGATGTACTCACTCATTAGTGGTCTCTAAACAAACAAACAAGACAAAAAGCCAAACATGCCCAAGCGGCAAACCACAACCACTGAACAGCCTGGGATCAGAAGCACCCTGGACTGACCCTTTGGATCCCACTCCAACTATAGGAACACCAGACTCACTCTTGAGGGAGGAGGGACAAAACTGGATTTGGCCAGGAGTGGAGACTGATCCAAGCATTATTGGGTCAGGACTCTCCGCTCCCTGCCCAGGGAGGGGATGGGGAGTTGCAGAGAAGAAAAATGACAAGATGTAGTGGGAGGGGGAAGGGACCTTGAATAAGGGTATACAGGGATGGGAAAAAAATTTCAGAGGGAAATCTGAGCACAAAGTAAATATATGTGTAGCAATCTTATTTGCATTACCACCGTTGATAAGCCATGCTTATGATTCTTATCCTCTTTATAGTTATTGTTAATTTTTCCTCATTTTAAATTTATGTAACTTTTTTGTTAAATACAAAATAAAGAAGGAAAAAGATAATAATATAAACACCAATAACAAAATAGACTGAATCATTTGAAGTTATATATAAATGTATAAACATATATGTATACACATATAGAAAAACAATAAAAATCAAAAGGCTGTCAACTTGAGAATCTGTATAAATAGGAGAGATTTGTTAAAGTGTGACAGGAAGAGCAAGCTTGTTGAAAGGGAAGAGAAAGTCATGTACCTGTATTTCAGTTAAAGTTTTATTTAAAATACAATACAAATAAAACCAAAAATAAACTTTTCTCTTTTCTGTGAATGCACTGATCTATGTTTTGTTTGGTCAGATTAAGAAGTAAGAAATGAATATTTAAGATATGTGTAGATGAAAATGTAATATATACATATGTGATATATAAATATAATACAAATATAACTTAAGTTACAGTATGAAATAAAAATATAATGTATGCCTCAATATTATTTGAGGAGAAAGTAATAAAACAAAGAAGCAAATCACTATTCCCACAAAGCCAGTCTATTTTCCTAAATTGATCCTAGTAATTTCATAAAGTTCATAAGTTTTTCACCTACTCTCATTTTAAATACTACACTGTTAGATCAGATAGCATAATAAAAACCATAGCATTAGACTCTTCTTCCTTCACAATGTTATAAAACTTGTAGGAATTCTAATTAGCATATAATGAAAACCCAGAGCCAGATATTGGGGAAAAGCTGGAATATCAGAGAGAGGAAACAGACCACAGTCAGTTTTCACCCAGTTAACTTCTCAGGCTGAACAGGATAAATGCTATCTTCAAGAGCCCTCTGCTTGGCTGGTTGCTCCTAAAGAATGCCTGAATCTCTGCTCCTCTTGCCTTAATTACCTTCCCTGCCCAGTTGCTTCACTTCCAAGTTTAGGTTCATATCATATTTCTAGAGTTATTATAAAGTGTGTGAGCCACTACTATTTGGTTTGTTAGGCCTTGAACTTACAGAAATACAAAAATATCTGTCTCCTGAGTGGTGAGATTAAAGGCATGGGTCACCATTTTTTTATTTCTGTTGATGGCATTAAAGAAGTGAGTCATCACTCTCTGACCTTCATGGATTGATTGTGGCTGATTTTGTTCTCTAATATTCCAGGCTGATTTTATTAAATATAAAATATATCACCATATCTAACCACAGTTTATAACATGGAGGTAGAGAGAATGAGGTATCAAGAGAAGCATAGTCTATGGGGCTAAATGCTTACATTAAGTGTAATCATAGTTATGTACTAGACAAGTTATATTGAACAAATAATTTTATCTTTCCAAGTATTAATACTATGTTTCAAACTTGGGATGAAAGTAATATTAATGCTTACTTCCTTGGCAATTCAACTGGCCCCTGTTGCAGACTCAGCTTTGTTCCTTCTTGTGGAGCCTTTCAGCTTTTTTTCTAGCCTTTTCTCATTTCTTTGATTTTCCAAAACATCTTCTATCAGGAACCCCCATTGCAAACCAAGCTGGGACTCATGTAAGTGACTCTCTTTATCCTTCTTTTTTATAAAATGTATTGAGTCTCACCCACAGTCCTATGACAGCCAGCTTGCAGATGGCCCTTGTATCACTGTACCTCCATTCTCTAGGGACTCTGCATCTTAGTGGGGTCCAAGCTTGACTCCTTTGTGCAGAACTTTCAATACTCAATTCTAGCCTATCTCCATTGCTTTGTGTCAGCTCCTCATAACTAGCAACATTTACTACTAGAGATCAGCAGAGGCCACATCTAGCTAGAACTCAGGTAGGCAATTCCTTGTACATTTAGTCATCCATTACTACCACTTCAGTGTCATACTCAGCTCTGAAAGACCCTGTTTACAGATAATACACTTGAAACTTTTGTTTTACAGAAAAAGACAATTTAATAAATTTCTCCTCAAAACTACCTGTAGAAGAATAATATTAGATACACATCTCTTAATCTGTACAAAATTCAATGTGAAGTAAATTGAAGACCTTAGTACAAAGCCTAAAATACTAAAACTACTAAAGAAATACTCAGGATATAGATTTACATAAAAATTTCTGAATAGAAGCCCAATAAAACAAAAATGTATCTAATAATTAATAAACATAATTACATGAACATAAAAAGCTTTGCAAAGCAAACTAACTACTTCTAGTATGAGTACACAGAATATATAATAGGAGATAACCTTTGTCACCTATACCTCAAATAATGGTTTAGTATTCAAAGTGGGTTTTGCAAAATAAATCTATTTGCTTATAACTCTACTAAATAAAAGACAGTTTTCAGAAAAAGAAATATAATAAATATTCCTAAAGTTCTTCAAAATATTAGCCATCGACGAAATTTAAATTAATATGTAGTCCTATTCTTGCCCTGCCAGAATGGCTATTATCATAAGCAATAAACAAAACAACCAAAGAAATGACAAAAATGCTAGTAAAATAGAAGAAAGATAAGCATTTATTCAATGCTGATGGGACCAAAAATGGTTCAGTTACTACAGAAATCAGAACATATTTATAGAAAGAATTTTTACAAGGCTTTTGCACATCTCATACTATACTTCAAATGCACATGCCTAGGAGGCTAATAAACCATGTCAAGGGTAGAAAAGTAACAGTAATATTAATAATAATAACAATATACAACCTAAAATAAGGTTGCCTTATGACTTAGTTGTATCCCTTCTCATGAGTATATACCCAAATAACTTTATATCTTACCACAGATATACTTGTAAATCCATATTTATTCATAATAGCAAGAAGATGAATTCAAAATATACACCCAGTAACAGATTAATGGCTAATATTTTCTATGTGGTAATTTTATACAGGAAATTTTATCCATCCTTAGAGAAAGAAATTTTCAAGAAAATGGATATGAGGCAGACGAGCATTGGAAACAGCTTAATAACCTGGAATTCCACTTGACTTAGGTTATACATACATACCTACCTAACAATGCATCTGAATAACTGAGATTCTCATACTGTTCTAAATGTAGACCTTATGGCAACCTAGGACCCCATCATTACTCTCTGAACAGTAGAACAAGATTTTTCCTCCATTTGTGACAATCAAAATTGTGTAATTTATATTACAATGCATCCCCAATACCCATGTTTATAAAGGTAAGGGTAAGAGGTACAGCATGGCCTGAAATTGTTGGGATACATGTATAATAATTGTCTCTATATATCCATTCTTCTCTTAGAATCTCTTCATTACCATCTTCTCTCTGTGCATATTTGAGCATACATAAGATTAGAAATTGAAACATCATGGGAAAGAATAGTTATGTTAGTCAAAGTCTTGCATAATCCAAAGCAGATCATTATCCACACTACATCTCTTTACAACCAAAGTCTTCCTTCTCTTGAATTCCACAAAAGAAAATTGTTAGTAAAAATTGCAGTCTATGATTACTCTCATTTATGTAGATTGTTGTCAATTTTGATACCATATTTCATTCTGATATGTAGTATTGATTTGGTTTTTATATACTTTTCTCAATGCTTTTTGAAATTTTTATGAACCATTATTTAGATTTAAGGCCATAAAGCTGGAAAAAGCCATCCTAGATGATAAAATGAAGTAACAAATGAGACTAGGACATGTTTTTAAATGAGGCCATCGAGATTCAGAGAGACCAATATTTCATAATTCATGCTTGCTCTCATATATGGATACTACCTTTTAAAATGTGGATATGTATATATGTGTGTGTGTGTGTGTGTGTGTGTGTGTGTGTGTGTGTGTGTGTGCAGAAATGAGTGTGGGTAGACCCTCAGATGTTAGAAAATATTCCATGAGAGGTATAAAATGAGGTTTCTTATGAGGAATAACAGGGTTCTCAATATATGTCATCTGAAACTTTAAAGAAAAATTATTATAGTAGAACATAAGTGGTGACAAGGGAAAAAGCAATAGGGAAAAAACATGTAGGGAAAGTATAAGAACTTAACTTAATTATGTATGAAAATGTCAGCAAACTTATATTTCTATGCTATGTAAAAAATGAAATTAATAAAGTCCACAAAAATAAAAGTACTTATTTTATGAATACAAACACAATATAATCATCAACATAATTCCAAAACGCCAACATCAGCATAGTAAAAGAATGCATGCAATGACTAAGTACAATTTATCACATGAAAGTTGATTCAATATTTCAAAGTTAGTCAATATTTAAAATCCTTTACAATAATGAAAAGTAAAAGAATGTGTTAGTCAATGGAATACCACCTTAATACAATCTAATACACATTTCTGATGAAATCAACAAATTAGGAGTAGAAATTACCTTATTCCTCTTGATAAGTAATTATAAAAATCATAAGTTCTTATCTTATTAAAGATATGCAAAATCATAACAAGATTCCACCACATGTATTTTATAATGGTTATTTTCAATAACCAAAACAACTACACCACAAGAAGTAAAGAATAAGTATTCAAAAAGTAAAGAATAAGTATTAACAATGATTTAGAGAAATGAGAGCTCTTGTAAATTTTGAGCAGTCCTATGAAATTTGACTTTTGGGGAAAATGTGTCAAATTCTCAAATGAGCATAAGGAGATAGGGAGAAAAGAGTGGGAGGGGCAGGAGGGGGAAGGGTGTTTGAATAGGAGATAAATGGATAAAAAATGAGATTTTATTCATAATAAAAAAGTATATAATTCTAGATATTGATATAAAACTTAAAAACAGAGGCTCAAGTTAACATAACAATGTTCATTGAGTCACCATGTATAAAACATAGAAGGCATAATCAATGTATCTTGTAAAGAAAGTAATATAGTCATGGGATGGAATCATCTTCTATTTAAAAGAATTAAAATCTTGATACACAGTACAACATGAATGAATTGTAAGACACACGTGGCTGTACTCATATATCTTACAAACCATACCAACATAAAAGACAATACAAAGTTAAATCAAGAATAGATCAACAAACAAAACAAATCCATAAAAAATAAGAAAATTTAAACAATAATAATATCTTCCTATTAAAAACTGTTCAAGTACAGGTGGATACACAGCACAATTATGAGATTTTTAAAGAAGAACTAAATAATCAACCCTTTTATATATTTCAAAAAGAAAGAAAAACGAGATATTAAGATTATTATCAAACTCCTTGAATTAATCCAGTGCTACTCTAATACCAAAACTATAAAAATACCACACACGCACACACACACATACACACACACACACACACACAC